>JBAHVQ010000001.1:1531872-1543571 GCA_036872915.1 Nanipora kamurai
TCTTATTTGAAAGAACTCTTGAAATTTTACCTTTAATTCTACCTTTAGATATTCACATTTGTTTTACATGTAAACGAGAAGACCCATGACGTCATATTGGTGACACAGCATCTTGACAAATTGGAAAATAAGTTATATCTGCGATATTATTCAAGAAATTCACTAGAAACTTTAAACAATAGTTTAATTTATGAGGCTAAACAGCTACACGTTGAAATGCTTTGTCATAGGAATGCACTAGTTCCCACACACCTCTCTTCCTCAAGCAGTTTGCTTTTAAAGACTTCTGATATATCTAGCTGTCGTAACTGTGGCATGCCAAGGACCCTGAAAAACACCAAGCTCCAGACGGGACTCGAACCCGCAACCTTCTGAATGCTAGCCAGACGCTCAAACCATTGTCCACTACAACTCGGGTGGTAGAAATATTATTTGCTGAACACAAAGTCGATTCATGTAGGAGCTTGGTATATATCAGACGACTAGAGGACGTTCGTCAAGCTCGTTTACTCAGAAAAACGATTTCTGAGCCCTAGACGGGAATGTGCAGGTTCGTCATAGGTATTGCCTAAGCAAAAGCCTGCACCCTAGCTCACCATCTGAGTCATCACCACCGGTCATCAGAAGGTTGCGGGTTCGATTCCGTCTGGGGCTCAGAAGTCGTTTTTCTGAGATAACGAGCTTGACGAACGTTCAATAGTCGTCTGATATTTACCAAGCTCCCACATGAACCAAATTTGTATTCAGCATTAAGTATGAAGAGAAGTTTATTGACTGCGAAATTTAACTCAAAATTTGAGTAGTACGGGATTCCAACTTACTTCTTCGGATAACCGGACCGCTGCTCTACTAATTGAGCAATGTATTAATTTTACTTATACAATATTTGATTTGATTTTCGCAGGGTAAGTTAAGAAATTTCTCTTCATGTTACCCAGAGGATGATTCTGAGACAGAATCGAAACACTAGATATCCTGAATAATAAGCGTGAAGTCGTCCCGACATTCTCTGTTTCACTTAAATTGGATTCTACCAGTATACCGTTCCCATTTGACTCGATAGCTCAATTGGTACATCAGCGGTCCGTTTACCAGGAGATGCGGATTTAAATCCCGCTCATGTCAAATCAATTTTTCATATTGGTAGTTGCAGAGTATGATAATCACGAAATTTGCCATGATGAAATGACGAAATTTGTTAGATATGTCATACACAGTCAATCCCTTTTATGGCAAGCCAGTAAACTGTGTCAATATATACAAATTGGTAAGTAAATATCTAGTGGATATACCTGTTGTTTAGCTATACTGCCATCAATTGGATCCTCATAGTAAAAATCATCGCCATATTTTACTTGGTAAGTCTTTTCATTACCACTATCCCCACCAGTATACTTCGTGCCAACGAAACTCGTTTCACCCACAAGACGACGTAACCTCTCGATCATTTTACCGGCTGCTTCTGCTTCAACAGTTTCATAATCATACCTGTATAACAGACAAAAGAGTTACAACGAGGATAGGAAATTACAAGCATACCATAAACATCAAAGAGTAAACCTTGTGTAGAAATTCCTCCCATATTTCTGCCAGTGTTCACGAATAATATCTTCGACTGATAACTTTCGAGACGCCAGCACTGATAACCAAGCTAGAATAAAAATAGTGAAATTTATGTACGTTTTAGTTTTTTTGCGCGTCACTTAAAATACTTCTTATCTTAGTAAAGACCTATAATGAACCTCACTCATGCGGCGGTCACAAGGTGCAACATTGCAAGCAATATTGCGTCAAATCCTGAATGGTATACTGTACACGGGAAGAATATCTGAAGTTCGCTAAATTTGATAAAAGAAATATATTCAGCGGTAGGTTAGCGAAAGCCTAACCCTAAACGTATCCTGACCTGAAATTTTTCTCAATGCTTGCCATAAATGTAATTCTGATGTTATTCAATGGCTTCAAATCTCATTTTCATCCATGCTATAACGTAATTGCTGCAATGTTGCGTGCAATGTTGTACTGTATACCTTCGACTTCATTTTCAGTAATAACAAGAGCTCTTTAAGAAGAGCTCTTCAAGTTGAAGTGATTTTAGCTTATTAAATTGAGGGAAAAGTTTATGTAAATCAGGACGATTCTGTATCCGATTTACAGATATTGATTAAACATTCATTTCTTTTGAATTTTCCTCCTGAATTATTAATGAGTTTGATAATATAGCCGAGAAAACCTCGCATGATTATTACTTACTTTTGTTACTCTCATTAGAATTGTCAATGGCGTGAAATGAGTAAGTAAATAGAAGCCAGATTAAAAAGAGATTCAAAAAATATATAGAGAACGATTCGTTAATCATAAAAAAATTAATGAAAAATTTATGAATATCAATGATCCACCACAAGGAACAAATATTTTCGGGAGAGCACTGTTCGAGTTTCCTTCTACATGTTTCGCTTAAGATGTGAGCACAAATATTTGTCCGGTAATGGTTATTTGAAATGAAGCCAGCAATCATAGAATATTTCAAAGAAATAACTTAAACTCAGTAAATTACTCTTCAATGCGTTAAAAGAGGTTGGCTAGGCGGAGAAACGTCCCGGTAAAGATTGGAGATAATCGGACAATTTTTCTCCGTATACATTGAAAACTTTACTACCACGTTTGACCACGAAATAAAATCATACAGTACCTGGAGAATTAATATCTGTTTTACTCTAAAGAGAAATGTATGTATAACCTGAGTAATCATGGCTTTTTTAGATGATGTTTTTTATAACCCGAGGAACGACGATCATTTCTATAACCAAGGAATCTACAACATTACCGTATAAGAACATTAGCTAGAGATTGACCACGCGGGAATTTCAATTTTACCAGGAATATTAAAGCCCAGAATAGAATGTGAAACGATGGCATAATATCAAAAGTTTAATAGAATCTAACGTTTCGTTGTAACATCACAACATCCTCAGAGATAATAATTAACGTATGCCTAAGTTTAAATTACAGGTGTCAAGTTAACCAATCAGATTGATTTACAACAAACTAGAAACTGGTAAATAGGAAGATCAAAGGTGAGAAAATTAGTAAATTAAGAAGTAAGGAAACAGTGTGATAAGTAATTAAAAGGAAAGACAGATTTATGAAAATAGAAAAAGTGGAATGGAACTAATGTTGGCATTTAAAAAAGGTTTGAGTTTGCTAATGAGAAGGCTTTCACGATGGAGAAGTTCAAATTCAACAGAACAAGAAGAAAGAATTTTGAAGTCATCAAAAGACGCGAGTTGACTTTTTCTTGGAGATGGGAGAGGATACTAGAAGGCGAAGGACTAGTGTTTTTCTTGCCGGTTAAAGGTGATATCCCTGTGTGTTCAGAAACACGTGTATTTAAATGTCGACAAGTTTCAACGACAGACGAAGCGCCGCAGCTTCAACAAGAAAAATAATATACAACATGTGACGTCAAACGTAAGGGGATTCTATCGTTAAGAAGTGGAGGGACTTGTGATAAACCTACTGTTAATATGGGGTAAGCTGAATTCAAAAGTTTTCTTAACTGCGTACGAATCTGATCAAAGTGCTGCCCGCTAAATGGCAGGGAAAAGCATATGATGCGTTTGGAAACTGTGGGTAATTTAGGTGTCTTTAAAAAAAATTTGTCAAGAAAGGAAGCAAAACAAGAATCAAGCAGTTTCTCGGGATATCCGTTTCCCATAACAAAATTTTTTCATTTTCTCAAGTTCCTCGTAGAATTTAGCATTGGTAGAACAAATTTTAAAACAACGATTGATTAATGAAAATATGAAGCATTCATAAGCAAAAGGTATAAATGAATCAAAGAAGTCAAAAGTCCGGTAAAGGGGGTTTTTCGATAAATATTTGTCGACATGTAACCTCCGGAACGGCGGATATTCATATCTAAAAGGTGTAATCATTGGTCGACCTCAACTTCTTGTGTGAATTTAATATTATTTTGTTTAGAATTTAAGTAATAGAGAAAGGGCAAAACATGACACGTGATCCCCAACCTTCATCAGGCGTTTCTACACCTAGCCGCTATACTCTTAAAGGCTCTGGGGACGTGGTAGATCAAAACAGTTGGTACTGAAAACATTAGCCAGTTATGCCAAGCCTGATACCCGAATCTGAACAACTGAATTTAAAATGTATACGCTGAAGCAGGATTCATGATATCCTGTTTCTTTTGAAGAATATAAAATACTCTTCCTCTTTCGAATATAACCTTCTACGCGAAAGCTAACTCATCAGCAAACTCAAACCGTCCTTAAACCTAAATATTAGTTAGGCGCTACTTTTTCTGGCTTACTTTCGATGAACCTTTTACTTTCCAAACTATTTGGTTAATTTCCTATTTTCTTGTTTTCTCGTTTAATTTAATTCTGCAACTTCTCATGTGGTCTACGCTCATCGCGTCTCTGTCTTTTTTCATTGATAACTGTTATTTTTGATACCGCTCTCTTACTGGTCAATTTAGTATACAATCATGGAAATAGTATCTCTGAAGGTGTTGTGATGCATACAATAAAGCGTCAAAAGAAAACTTTATCATGTCTTCACTTTTCCGTATTTTATGCTGGGCTTTAATGAGTTGTTGGTTGAAAGTTTAATGCTTACCTAAACATGCCCACACTCCATCTTTTTCACGTATATGATTTGAGCCGGTTCCAAAGCTCTCTTCTCCACAAAGAGATATTTTGTCTGCGTCCAGCAGGTTACCGAAAAACTTCCAACCTAAGACAAACATGATCTATTGAAACCAAAGCTGCTGTTCTGTGGTATGGTTATTGAAAAGAATTTTGGATGGAAGTAAATCAGCGTACTCGTTCGAAATGTAGAGAAAGTAGGCTCAGTACTTAGTAGAAACGTTTGTAGTGAGTCTAAACTTTACGCCTTTGAAGTGTCTATGAAGTTAAGAAAAAAGTTTGGAAGAAACTTCGTTGTTCGGGAACATTTCGTTTATGACATATTAAGATTTGTTTCATATGTAAATAACAGCCTGTTTACATCCATTTGTATATTGACAATCCCAGAGATATACATGACTTTCTAGTAACTCATTATGCAATGTAACATAGGCAGTGTGTTATTAACATATCAGATAATTTTAAAATATATATGTATCAAGTACGAAGTGAGGAATGGGGAAGCTATTAACTTGATCAACTTGGAACAGACCTCATAGTACAAAGTTCTAGTCCGGAAAGCCTTGAATATGGATTGAGGCTGCCTAGACAATTCAACAGCTTACTGCAAATGTTACTCCAAATCTATTCAGATGCTATCATAAATGTAGCTCATGCACATTTTTCGCCAGTTTACAACTGACACCTCTAAAAACTTTTCAGACATCATCTGAAACGTAGCCGAACTATTTCACTAGTATACTGTTGATTGCACTAAAAATGTCTTCAGATATCCTCTGAAATACAGTTTTGTCTGACATTTGTCTGACATTTGTCGGGTTTTGATGAACTGAAGCTGTGCCATGGGAACGAGAATATCAGAGTCAATATGTTTTGTTAGTTTGTTAATCTTTTGTCAATCTTTTAAGTACAATTAACAGCAGTAAATAGTATAATAGTAGTGTTATAGTAGTTATAAATAACTTTAGTACATACAGCCGTATGAAAAACAACCTTTTTAACGTTTCTTCTCTTGCAAAATACGGTTGACAAGCTACCGTGTTTAAATATGATTAAATAATTAAAATAATCATCATCATCATCATCATCATCATCATCATCATCATTGTAATAATCTATAACTGCTCGTTTGTTTTTAAACACTTTATTCTCCTTGCTCTTGTCTACTCTCCCTTCTTCCCTCTTCCGCCCCTCGTCCATCCCTTTTTGTCCTTAATCTCCCCAGATTCCCCTTAGGTCCTTGCTTGGACATTACAATCATCATCATCATCATCATCATCATAATAATAATAATAATAATAATAATAATAATAATAATAATTTTATTTACCTGTTGGTACTTCATATAAGTTTAATCCTAAATTTTCAGCCACCTTGTCCACTGCTGTAGACGTGGGCATACTGCGAGCAACACCTTTAGCGGGATGTTTCACAAAATGAGGTATGATATCCATGTGAGCAGTAATGACTGCAAGCGAGTCAGATGGAGTTACGAAGAATCCGTTTTTCCCAAGAATCATATTGCGATCCTGAAAATGAAGATATTGAAAATTATTTTACATAATCGGTAATTGTATAAAATTGATAATAATAATAATAATAATAATAATAATAATAATAATAAAAATAAAAATAATAATAATATAATCACAATAATTATAATAATATTGTAATTATAGTAATGCTGTAATTATAACATACAATTGTATCCATTGAAGAAATGTTGTCTGAGTGTCTTTAACCAAGCAAGTTGGCTTTAGTCGCAGCTAACTGGTTCCTTAAAAATAACAAATCTAACTCGAAGAAAGGTAGGATCAGATATCTTTGGCAGATTTATTGATATCTTTGGACCGAATGCGATGGCTCTTACTGACAGTCCTGATCAAGTGTCTAGAGCGTTTTGCTTTGTCTTGGGCGTTAAGCCTTGTCTTGGATTCTCGGTCGAGGGAGTCAGATAAATTTCCTACAGCGGCAACTTACCGTAAATCGCGGATTATAAGCATTAACTTTTTTCCAAAATTTTACGGCTTATAATCCGGTGCGGCTTATACATGAATAAATGCAAAATTTTACCGCTATTTGAAAAAGTTTTCTTCCTTTTACTAAGCATCACATGCAAAAAGCTTAATTTCACTTTATAAAACGTAAGATGGTATGAGCTTGTCAAGCGGATTGGATAACACAAGTCTAATGGTGATTGGCTGAGCATTGGGCGGACCTCTGCGAAGACGGTTCTAAGTTTTTAGACCGTGAGTAGTAGGTATTTTTTTCCACAAGTATTTTCTACCTTATGTTGAAGTGATGCCATCCAGAAAAAGTTACACGTTTTCGTTCCAACTCGAAGTAGTTAAATCTGCCAAAGAGCATGGTAACCGAGTTGCGGCTCGTAATTTTGGAGTAAACGAAAAACAAGTTCGTGAATGGCGAAAACAGGAAGAAACGCTTCGCGTTTCAAAAAAATCTATGCGAGCAAAGCGAGGAAATAAGGCTCGCTGGCCAGAATTGGAAACTGCCGTAGAGACCTGGATTCTCGAACAACGAGCTGATTGTAGAGGAATCAACATCGTTCAAATTCGTCTCAAAGCACAGACGCTTGCGAACGAGACGGCTTTAGCGATGACGGTGCGGCTTATAATCCAGTGCGGCTTACCTATGAATTTTTCGCGAAAATTGTCGAAAAAACGCTCCTGCGGCTTATATAACGGTGCGGATTATAATCCGCGACTTACGGTAGTCATTTTTGAACTTATTCCAGTTCTTCATGTCTGAAGTTGCAATGTAAGTGAATTATTACTACAAAACATGAACTCAGGCAGCCTATGTTCCATTCACAACAATCTTGTAATATTACACCGCGGATCTTCTGAACTCTCCTTTTGCTGGTTATTACACATCGTCTGAATGCCTGGCATATTAAAGACAGTGTCCTCCACAGTGAGGCTACTAAAGAAAAAGTGTTTGTATGCAATCCCTGTCTGAAAAAAAACAACCTAGCTAGGACACAACCGATGGCAGCGCGGCTGGCATAATGATAAGCCAAGAGAAACCACGTTCACCATATCATATATCATTATTATCAGCATTCTTCTCGGTTTGAAGGCTTTGTTGGAAGGACTTTACCATTTGTTTAGCCGCCCCATTGTTCGCTGCATAGAAGAAGCTATCTTGAAGAGCTACATTCAGTTTGCCTGATGGAAACGACCGAATTCTGCTCTTCTAGACTGAGGGCCATTACCTGTAACCATCCAGTCAGAATGGAATTCTATATCCATCAAACGGACTGTGCTAACTGAAATGGTGACAAATGTAGAACTTTTGTTCATTGTTGCAACTACGCTTTTCAACAAAATCTGACCAAATTGTTAACTGCTACTTGGTGGGCCAGATTCAAAGCATTAAAGGTACGACTGAGAGGTCACTTTAACCCGGATGACCGGATAAGTGTACATTCCTTGAATTACCCTTCACTTCACTGGCATTAACATCGACTTTTTTTTCCGAATTCGTGACCACTGCAGTATTTCCTTCACCAAATATAAATATAATTTCATGCCACCAAGTATAATTGCCAAATATTCCTTGAATATATCCTCCAGTTGTTATACAGTGTATATGCAGGTTGATTCCGGGCCACCACAAAAAATCCCATCACCTCTCTTATCATCATTATTCTTGGAATGGATATGCTCAACTTACCGGTACCCAAAATTTGATTGTGCAATACTGACTGTACAACACTAAAATATAGGGTTTCAGTTCTAAGGCTGTAACTTCTGACAATAACTCATGTCTAGTGGACCTGCCCGATTATGATGCCATTCATCCAAGGCAGAAATTACAAGTATTCCATGTTGTCTTCGGAAGGGTAAATGAAAGAGCGGCTGCAAAGACATTTGCTTTAGAAGAAATACATTATTTATATCGTCCAAAAATGCTTTAACTTCTTCCCTGTCATGGGGGACTTTTATTATTTTATGTTGGCTAATGTCAGATGATTTTACTCGTTAAACAGAGAGATGCGGCAGTGAAGGAGTTAATCCACACAACATTGCTAAAGCTTCCTTGTTCAGTTAGCAATACACAATTTTTTGCTCATTAAGGCATTAATGGGTGTCTGGAACCGTTGAAATAGTGAAGCAGTAGTACTTTTGTCTTAAGTCTTGCATTCATCTAAAATGACGTTGCAAGACGCAAGGACAAGCTTGGGGAAGTTACACCTACTCTACTGTTACTTTTTTCTTGCTATGGATCTACTTTTATTTCAAAACCATGCGAAAATTCTTACACCATCGCCGTCAAATGCTGCTCCAAAATCATGTTCCCCTTTCTTTAATATTTCTACCAAATCAGCAGCGTAAGTTAAATTAGGGTCAGGATGGTGACCTACATAAGATATTAAGAAATTTTCAAAATTTGTGCTTAAATCATGAGGTACTCGAATACTCATCCTTATGCAAAAATCATGCAATTTTTTCTCTTGATCAAAACAAGAGATGGTAACTCAGACATTTCAATTGCATAATAAATTAATTTAAATATTTATGGAAGTTGATCATCCAGGTTAGTGTAGTATTGAGGAAGACTGCTGGTGGTTAACTTACAGTACCATGATTATTGTTGTGTTTTCTTGAATATTATGATCAAGAACGTCGATTTTCGGTTTATTTTTTTTCAATAACCTCGATAAACAACTTTCACAAACATCCAACAATACTACCGTGTTCCAACCATTTACTGAATTAATTTACCCATCCTTCTCTCTTGTTTTACAATACTCTGAATAAAAAGGTGGAGAAGTTAAAAAACAAGAAAAAGAAAAAAACTGTTAAGTTAAAAACAAACGTTTTCAATCAACGTGAAATTCAACGTTCAATCAATCTTCAGACAAGAAAACGTTTGTTTTTAACTTAACTTTTTTTCTTTTTTCAACTTCTTGACCTCACATACTGTACTTGCTAATTTGAATGGTGTGCTGTGAAATGTAGTGGTTTTTAAAAAGTTGTGTCAACAAATTTTTAATCTTTGTGCAACAGTATTCCCAGTCATGCCCAGTACTTACTGTTGCAGAATAGAAGGGATTTCACACATTCCCTTTTTAGAAGGTTAATCCATTACAAATTAAAGTGTTTACATTCATTATTTCCTTTCTTGAACATTGGAACTTTGACATGCACTTGAACATGGCATCTCATAGAATCCCTCTACAGTGTATGTTGGCCATCATTTGTAGTTTTTTTTTTAAGCCTTGAAGTCAAGTATGCTCAACTTTATTTGTAAACATGACCAACTAATTTGCCAGGAAACTAGTTTTTTTAAATACCTCCAAAGTCTTCTTTTGGGACATAGTTAATGATTGAAGATGCTGGTGCACCAAGTTCTTCAACAATAATTCTTTTTAGATATGGTCCAGTCACTACAAAATGGGACAAAGAAACTATAGTGAAAGATCCTTTTTCAAAAACTAGTTTCCTCCCATGATGACATCTGCAAGTTAAATGGAATGGTATCTTATTGCTTAATGTCTAGTGCCTTACATGTATCCTACATGTTAGTACATGGCCCTACAATTTCTGTTATATTATCTAATGAATATGTCAATGATTTACTGCAGAGGAATAGCTGCTCAAAATATCTCAACTTCAACACAGGTAAATTTGCCAGTGACTGTGCAAAGGATCAGTCAATCAGTGTAGTGGAAATAATTAAGCCATTACACAAAACTGCTGAATGCACTTTCAACTTGGGTGGAGATGAATACATTGTAAATGGATACACAAACAAACATGGTTATACTGTAGTATGTTTTACTAACTCAATATAAGTGATACAGTTTAATTGATAATGAAATAATTTTGCAATTTGATATTAAATTTTAAGGCTACTCTACTCTGAGTTTCATTTCAAAATAACCTGAGATGGAATCTTGAATATAGGAGATTAAGCAAAATGCAAATACGAAGCTACCCCTGCTTTGAGAATATACAGTAAGAAATCACACCCACTGAGGTCTGCCTTAATCTATAAATCCAGAAAATTAATCCAAGATTAGACCAGTCATTGAATTTTAAGCTTCTCCAAGTTACCAAAAGAATGAGAGTGATGATTTTTACATTGGAGAGTTGCGGCAACTTGAAAGGATGACACTACTCCCAATCATCCTTGTCCAAGTTTCATTCCAGGTTCCATAAACTACAATAATATGCTTACAATTTAAGCACACATTACCTTAATGATGTGTAAGCAATTACAGTAGGAATAGAAAGACTATCATAATGACTTTTATACCCTGTGCATATACATCTAAACACTTGTAAACAAATTTTAATGCTTTTGTTAAATAACTTCCTTCAATCTCAAAAACACTAGTCTAACCTTTTTAAGTACTGTGTATATATGTCAGACATTACCTTTTAGTTCCATGTTACTGTATAATGAACAGCTATTGATGCTGTAAATCCATTGTGCATTAAAATAGATTATTATAATAATTATTATAATTATCATTATTATTATTATTGTTATTATTCATCATTACTAGTACCAGTATTATTATGATAGTTGGTATCTGTGTTGTGTCTCTTACCTCCATGCATTGCATTAAGAAGAACTTTTAATGAATTGTCACCAGACAACAGCTCCTTTAGTTTTGTAAAGTCAAAGACATCCTTCATCAGTTCCAGGTAATCTTGTACAGAGTCAATAATTTGTACTGAAAAAACTTTACCACTAACTGTCCACTCTTGCTTACCAATCGCAGACAAATCAACCAAGATATCTTGGCATATTTTGTAGGTTGATATCTTCTTGGATAATTCAAAAATGTGGTTGGTAACAGATTCTGGTGCTGGAGCTAGATAAATATAAAACCGTCAACATTACAGTATCACTTCAAACTGCATGGACTTAGGTATGGTGTTCAAATGCCTTATCTGCTAAACTGTTAGAACTCTCAAACTCAAATTTAATTCTACATGTATAAGTAACACTACAATGCTGTATGTGGTGGGTAACTCTCCATTAGGTACATGTAGC
>JBAHVQ010000001.1:1559760-1573673 GCA_036872915.1 Nanipora kamurai
TTAGGAACGCACTATTAAATATGAAACACGCGTTATTCATTACGGGTTTTCCCTTAATAAAGGGCAAATGCTGTATATACGCATCACCTGAACTTTATTCTTTTGAATTCAATTCTTGTTCACCCATTGTATTGTCCTTTTTTTTTCCAATAGAATTCAAAAGAATAAAATTGAGGCTATTCGTGTATACCGATGCACTGTGGTATTTATGCAACTGGTCTTTGCATATTGTACTTATATTAACTCGACTTCCAGATGCTAAATATAATGAAAACGTCTCGAGTCTCGCAACGACATCATAGTCACAGGATTCCTGTCATAGAGTTTGACAGCTAAAACTTTTTGCCAAGTCCAAGGATGTCACGTCCACTTTACTCAGCAAAGTTTATTGTATACAGTACAAGTAATATGTGGTATTTACACGAGGGTAAATGGGTTCACGACCACATGTACAATACACGAGACAGCAAAATAGTTCAGTCTGGTAATTCTCAAGGTCGATCTTCATAATACGATTGTCGGATGTAGCATATGATTGGATTCTTCTTCAAAAAGACAAATTTTTGCACTTGGAATCTTGGTTATTGCTGACGCCGCTGACAGAAAAACGATTTCTAAGCCCCAGACGGAATCGAACTCTGAACGTTATGACGACCGGTAAGAGGTTCTACCCATCGAGCTACCATGACTGAGATGGTGAGCTAACGTGCCAGTTCGTCATATGTGGTGCCATATAGGCAATGTCGTCTGCAATCATACCAAGCTCTCACATGCACAAAAAGTTGTGTTTAGCATTCAGTTTTTCCCATTCTTATCATATCGTAGCTGCAGATATTACGAACCTGCGGCTTAGCTCACCATCTTAGTCTTGGTTGAGTTGCGGGTTTGATTCCCGTCTGGAGCTCAGAAATCGTATTTCTCAGAACACGAGCTTGACGAATGTTCGCATTCCGCCTATTTCGTTGTTTTATTTAAAGATTCGAAGATTGAAGATATCCTTTCCAAGGTAGTTTTGGACTGCCTATTATGTGAAATAGACCCAAATATTCAGACTTCAGCGGGATGCTTTTTGGGATGCGTAAATTGTGGAACATGCCCATGTAACTGAACGGACACCACAGGAGCGTTCACATAAGAGAAATGGGACCAGATTTTGACTGGATTTAGCTAAAGTGGTGGTGATCTCATTGCTAGTTTGAACTGGACTTTGACTAAAATATGAGCTTTATACGAGTCAGATTGCTTGTGTTTCTAAAGGCTAATCTAACTTAACTGCTGACCACTCACATGTCATAAGCCTATCTCAATCATCATTGAAACCTGTCCACTTACACCTCAAATAAGGGCGTTGACCAGTTTTAATATTTGAGAGGACTTGAAGGCGACGATTTGGTTGGGGAAATGGACCTCCTCTCGGTTAATGCGGTGTGTGCCACATCGTCCAATAGTTAGGTGGCAATGATGAAGTGGTTAAAAACACGAAAGACCATTTTCTAACCCAACTTTTGACGCAGATTCAAAGAAACTTGGTTTGTATGCGAAACTGGAACATGAATTGGGTCAAAATGACAAAAGTTTCCATCGTACACTGGTGACAGGTATTCGCGGGTTGGATAAAATAGTGTTAAGCCACCAAAACTCGCCTTTGTCGACGCTGATGCCAAAGCCAGTCAAAGTGCATAAACGCTTCATGGGAAGCTAATGTCAGTCATTTCTCAGACGATCTAAACTTGTGGTCAATCTAAATGCGGTCTAAATAGTTATACCGTCCAAATGAGTTCGAAGTTCGCTCATTTTTACGTTCATCTCGAAAGATCAAATTTGGCACAAGCTATCATTATGAACGGTTCGTTGCAGGTACTCACGTGCTCCTTTGCAGGTACGCTACCCTTTCATGCATTTACTATTAACGTGGCCAAAAAACACTGAAATAGTTTACCCCGGGTGGAGGGTTAGATTCCCGCCATAAATTGATGCTGAACTTAGTGAGCGTTGAATCGGTAAACTAACCAACAGCTTTGTACCATTCGTACCTCTTTGTACCATTCGTAGCTCTTCGTAGCGTCCTTCGTGCCTAATCCCCTGACAACTATCAACCGTGCCCTGACGGACCTAACACCCCGTCTTTGCATGTGCACAGAAGTTCTGTGAAAGAACTCAGTCCAGTCAATTTTAAAGAATGGGATTAGGAACGCAAATAATCTTTGGCTTTATTGCTGCCGGTATTGCGTTATATTACAGTGGAAGATCCCGACTGCTCATTCAAAGCATTGATAAGGCCGTCTTTGGCTCGTATGGGTGCATTCCTGCTCCAGCCATTCAAGAGCTGACTTTACAGTATTTTCAAATAAGGGGAAGAGCTGAAGGTATTCGAATGATTTTGGAAGATAATGGTGTACCGTATACTGAAATTAACTTCAATAATGATGAATGGCCCGAGATAAAAAAGAAGGGGGTTGAAGTCGGTACCTTTACATTTGGTCAAGGTATTGTAGCTTATATTTTGTACCTTGCAAAAGAATATCTCGTTTTTAAATAGTACAGTGCTGTGTATTTAGAAGTTCCTACCTGGTTGTAGCGCTGTTTGTATAATTTTTTTTCCATCCAGTTCCAGCAATAACCACCAAGTCAGGTGTCAGTCTCGTACAGAGCATGGGTATGTATGAGTTAACTTGCTTTCTTGATCAAATTTTCGACAGTATGCATAAGTGCAGGTTGATTCCACTTGAGATACTGCAGTATAGGTGAAATGCCAAATCAATTTAATGTTGGTATTTTTAGGAAATCTCGGTCAAATTGGAAACTACTGTTGAAATTCATTTTGCACGAATCAACACAATGAACTATAATCATCCATGGGATAACAATAATATCATTTTTTTTATGGGTATAGCCCCTAATTCTAATTCACTGGATTAAACTGGCATGTAAATGCCCAACTGAAGTGTAAGAATGATTGACTAGTTCCCAACTCCAGGGATTAAACCAGCACAAGCTTCAATATTAAAAACAAAATGGATATTACTGTAATAAGATAATCTGTTAAGCATCAGAATTTAACCCCTAATTTACCAATAGGACATTAACTCCTTCCCTACCACAGTGGACTTCTATTATTTTACTCTGGCTAACCCCAGACAATCTTACTCGTCAAAGGGAGAGATGTGGCAGTGAAGTAATTTATTAAAAAACCATTTTTCTGTACTGAGTTTTGATGACATACATATGTAATTGTGGTGTAATAAGTTTTATACAAAAGATCAAAACAATAATAAAGTTATCATATTTTGGCTGTTTGAGCTTTAAATAAATAGTATATTGATTCATGAAGGACCTATAGACCTTTTTCATAAAGATGGCGGCTCACATGGAAACGAGGCAAGTGGGTCAAAACAAGTTCAAGGTAAGCTCTTACATGGCCGTTGACAGGGGAACCCCAGCTTTTAAACATATTTCACAGTTATTTGTGCACCCAAACGCAGAGATTGTCTGGCCGGCAGCCATGTAAGAGATTTTCCTGCACTTGTTTTGACCCACGAGCCTCGTTTCCATACAGGTCACCATCTTTATGAAAAAGGTCTATACCCAAGGCCTTTGTGTTAATGTTAATTACTAGTAGTTTCTAATAGAGAATAAGTCCTGCGAGCCAAGAAGAAAATAACCTGACTTCTGACAAAAGGCTCCTGACCCTGTTGGCTTTATACAAGGCAAATAACTAGATATTGAGTTGTGACAGGTATTGGTTACTTTAAAACATTGGTCAAACAAAGAATTATTGTTATTTAATGCCGATGAATGACTGACATTGTTGTTCAATGTTAATCAAACATTGTCACCACATTTTTAATTAACATTGTTAATCAAACATTGTCACCACATTTTGTCCAATATTTTTGAGAATGTGCACAACAATGTTGAAAAACATATGAAAGAACACTGTCTTCCCCAAAATGTTTGTGACCCTGATAAATACTTCCAGCTTTAAATAACATTTTGTTTGACATGAGAAGACTTATTTAGCTGAGTTGAAAAAATGCTGAACAATACAACACAGAACATGCCATGGTCTGTATGAAGCCACACGTAGATTTCCATTTTCCTGGCTGAATTCTATATTCCCACAGAGTCTGCTGACTGACTAATAAGCTCATAAACATCTCCACAAACCTCAAGGCAATTTCAAGACAATCTAGCATGACCTGATTTGTGTTGCAGCATGCAGCAGTGAATCATTATTGTTATCATTATTACTAACATTATTTTTATCATTATTATTGTCCTTATTGTTATTATTATTTCTATAATTATTACTACTACTGCTACTGCTACTGATGGTTAGCTAACAATTTCTTGAGATTCATAAGGCAATAATATGGCAGCCATATTGATGGCAATACAGAAGAATTTAAGAGCAAGATTCCTGATGAGATTGCTTTGTTAACATAGCTGTGGTGATGTCAAGTGCAAATGTTCAATAGTAGCCTTCTTGCAAAAGTTTTTTACCTGACCTGTTTGACATAGATGCATTTATTTACCTAATTGCTAACACTAAATCTGACCCTATATGTACCTTGAGAAAACTCCAATCCTAACCCTAATGCTAACCATAACCCTAAAAAAATGAAGAGGAGACAAATTGAAGGGAGAAATTACAATACAAAGGCTTGAATCCCAAGAGCCTATGCATGCCACTTGAATATGCAGACCAGTAAACTAAAATGACTGCTTCTCACTTACATAGTATCATACATCCAAAGCTTTCATATGCAATAAATTTATGTCTATTGTACATACAATTCTAAATTACAGCTATTATTCATTATATTGGTCGTTCTCTGGGATTGGACTGTGACTGTGATGATTATCACTTGTGTGAGGTGATTGCCTTGGGCACAGGTAAAAGATTTTTCATTTTATTCCCTGTTTAGTTAAATAATACAATGTTAATATCATCAAAATTATGGGTATCTGTATTGGCAATCCAAAAATAACCTTTAAACGCAACGATTGCCAGAGTACAAAGTATTTGAGTGTTCTGGGCAGGTTGACACATGCATAAGAACAAACAAACAACACCAATCAACTTACTATTCATTAAATTTATATCAAAGAATCCCATTCTGTAGGACCAAGAAATCTGGCATAAGCAAAATCCATATTTAATTTGCTCTTGATTTTGGAATAAAACGACGTTATTTTGATTCATCCTTGAATTACTATACACAAGGATTGAGACAAAACTATGAAGTTCATTGACCTTAGTGGAAGTATTGTAGAACAAAAAGCAGATGGTAAAAAAAGTGATAATGAATTAACCTCCGACCAGTACTTCTCATAGTTACGCTTTTTACATTTTTCAATGGTGACAGTAAGATTCTAGTTAGCTGGCCATAATTACTCATGATCTGCCTTGCAAATGCAAATCTTTTTGAATGCTGCCAGGGAGTTGTTCTATTTGATTTCAGCCAGTACTCGTTTTTGGCTCGGTTGCATAATACGTGGCTATTTTATTTATTTATTGTCATACTACATATGCTTTGCTCAGGCAATTAGCGTTCAGTGTGGGCGTTCCGTTTGTAAAGTGTGCAAGATTAGACGAAGGGCTTTAGAATCATTCTGAATGATTAGTACCAGAAACAGCCTGAGTAAGGGAGTGAAGAACTGGTTACACTAGCTTCTCGATTACTCACCTACCTATACATTATACTGACTGGGTCACTCAGTCGAAATAAACTGATTTAAAGATGCCTTCTCTCCAAGAACCTCGATCATTTAATTTATGGAAGATATATATTCTATATATTGTTGTTAATAAATGACTTTATTGCTGTCTCTCATTTCTTGCAGAGGACCTACGTTTAAGGCTTAGTAAAGTTTTTTATGACCCGAAGTTTTCTCTTGAGACAAGGAACGTTTACATAACTGACGTTCTACCGACGTGGTTGGCGCACTTCGAAAAACTTGCTCCCAAAATAAGCCCGGAAAGTAATGATTCATTTTTCATCTCGGATCGTTTGACTTGGATTGATTACATTATGTTTGATCTGATCGACAGTAACGTAGAATTCAGTCAAAACACCAAGGCACTTCTTGGTGGAGAGGACGTGAAAGAAGAGATTCTGGAAGTCTTTCCGCGGCTTAACCACTTTTACCAAACATTTTCGCGCCGTCAGCAACTTAATAAGTACCTGACGTCAAAGAGAAGACAGCCTTTCAGACTGCCATTCCCTCCTAAAGTTGTGGAAACAAAGACCTTTTAACTTAAAATGAATTTTGATATGCGAAATCCTTGCACACTTTCATAATAATTACATTATAAATTGCTTTTGTAACTTGATTTCACATTAAAACATTCGTTAGAGATTGACCAGCAACCTGAACGTTAAAAGGGGTACTAATGCCTAACAGTAGTAAAACAATATTTTTTAGCAAGAGTAAAATGAAAGAAGATTGATCCTGCCGGGATTGATTAATGTAAACATATAGCAACAAACAAAATGTTGATATGTTCGCTAAGTTTGGACTGTATTTCGCTAGTTTGTGTAGACATTTTATCAGGTATATTGTCTAATTGGCTGCATATATTTGATCACGTGCGAAGACTTTTATACCTGATAAAATCGTTATCCTGATGGGTGTGAGGCTTTGTTATTTTAAAAAACCAGTGGGCAGGTTCGAATTAAGTCTCAGGGGGATATGGATTTAAAGATTTACACAATAGATAAGCGACTTGAAATCCTAAATCTGTAGTGAATTACTAATTATAGAATACTAACGAACATGAAATTTTATATAAAATTGTCATCCTAAAAAATTTAAAAACACGGGTAGATCAACCAATAACGGTTGAGATGTAATCCCCAAGCGACATTTTGAAACTGTTTAAAATACTCATAGAATGTTTTTCATATTTACTAGTTTGTCATTAAGGATGAATGAAGAAAGCCAAATTGATCGATATAATCATTTTAGCGTACGGGACTTTTAACCTGGTTCGATCGTAAAACTTCATATGCACTTTTCTTTCGTCTTGGTCTACTTGTGGTTACTCGCTCCAGCTTTTTCCGCGAGCTGGCCAAGTAACATTTCTGAGCCTTAGAAATAAAAAATTGCCTAGAGCCCCCTGCCTTGTGGAACACCTTTTTCAAAATCCTGAACCTGCCGCCGGCTCAGATCATGAGTTTAAAACTTCTGACCAGAAGGCAAAAGATAAAAAGCCTCTGTCTTCGTCAACGTTACTCGGAATGAGTTGGGGGGGGAAAGCACCAAGAGTTTAATCCGCAAACGTCTTTGTACTCTTTTGTGTTGCTACATATAGCAACATTAGCTGTCTAAAACTCAAACTATCGGCTTGTGTGGTATAACTGCATTGTTAAGATAGTACACGATGTTTATGATGGTGGGCATAGATGGTTCGGTTAGCACGATTGCACATAAAACAAAGGTGGCCTGGAAGATTAGAGGTGTTCTCGGTTAAGTTTAGGGAAAAGGCGGGAAATTTGGGTTTCAACTACATGCGTAAAAACGCACAGCTTGTTTTTACCTGTTAACAGGCTTAAACAATGTCGAGCTGGCCAGCTTGAACGTGGTTGAGCTGGCAAGCTTGAACATGGTTGTCCGGACAAACTTGTTCTTGCATGTTCAAAAAGGTTGTTCATGGTATGACAAACGAACAGACTTGAACAACGTTGTTGTAACGGTATGTTTCATGTGTGATAACAGGGTTGTTTCAGGGTGATGGAATAACAAGCAAGAACATGGTTGTTCCCCACCAGCATATTTTCGGGTCTGTAATCAATACTATTTTTGTTCGTTGAGTTGAGAATTTTTGGTGTTTTTATTCACATGTGTAAGTGGCAACAGCAGCATTTCGTGAACAAGGTTGTCCAACTGTCTTGTTCATGCCAGGCTGAACAGCATAAAACAATCATGTCAACCAACAAGCCTGTAACAGCATGTGAGATTTTTAAGTGTGTACTCTAATAGGAAAAATGGTTTGATTGGTTGACGTTGCTATGGGAACTTTTTGTCCCCTGGCATGATTAAAACATTGGAAAAAAAAATCTTAACTAAAGAGGATCCCTCGTGTTTTACTAAGTCGGATATGTTATTGAGATAAAGGAGCATTAAAGAGCATCGATTGAAATAACTAAACGTTTTTAATCTAATAATAATCTTCTAATATCGTATGACATTTTTAGTTTAGAGGTTTTTAAGTGTACCTTGTGTCACTATGGCAACGTGACGACAGCCTCTAATATGTTTATAATCTGCGGAAAAGCCCTTGTATCTCCTTTCATATATAATTTCATTTCATTAATATATTCAGCAGGACTGCTTAAGATTTCCGGAGGCATGATAGACATGATATATTTGTCAAAATTTTACATTTTCTTTTGTTACCATGGTAACAAATTTGGAATATTTTCACGATTAAGATTCCAATTAAGATGCATCAGTTTCCTTCGGTGGATGTTTCTGAAAATTAGCATGACGTACGTATTGACTGAAGAATAAAATGAAATTATCAAAGGAGGTTGTCAAGAAAGTTTTTTTGCAGTAAGCCTTAAGAACTTTTGTCTAATGTTGGCCATGACACGAAGTTTCGGTTGCGAGAACTTGAACCGTTTTACAAATTTACCCCATTTATAATGAGTTAATGACTGAAAATTTTTAAAATTCTTTGATCAATGGGAAATTTGCAGGGAGGGTCGGCCGGACAAACTGACGAATGGATGGTGAGGGATACAGACAGAGAGAGACGAAGGAATGAATAAACGAATGAATGAATGAATGAACGATTGGATGAAGGAATGAATGATGGAATAAGAAAGAAGGAAGAATGAAAGGTATAAGGTAGGAACAAAAGGAGGGCGGGAGGAAGAAAGAAAGAACAGAAAGAAAACAAACAAAATCAAGAAAGAAAGAAAAGAAAAAAGGAAGGAATACTTTTATGTCAACATGAACTTGTAATTCAGACAGAGGTAAGGTAAGCTTAGCAATTAGCTTAGATATGATGAGATATACGCTAAGCGAGGCGAAGAGAAGTTATAAGTAAGGTCAAGCTCAACTCAGTTCAGGTCACGTTAGGTTAGGTTTGTTTTGGTTAAGTTATCTTTGGTTTGGTTAAGTTATCGTATTGTTTTAGGTTGGATAATAGGTTAAATTAGGTCTGGTTCAATCAAAACAAAATCAATTAATCTTTGCCGGACAGGTTTTCAGGAGGTCACCCCTTGACGAGTTAAATCGTCTTGGGTTAGCCAGAGTAAATATATTGCGAAAAGGCAACAGTGCCAGTAGAGGGTTAATTAATCGAAATGAAACAAATTGAATTGAAATAAACTAAAACGAAACAAATCGAATCAAATTTAAGTGAATTATAATGAAACGAAAAGAAACTAAGCAGCTTAAACAAAAATTTAAAATAGCTTATTCCATAAGGGATGCATGCTTCTCAAAACATATCGTTCCCTAGCTCCCCCCCTTTCCAAAATTATATTTACATCGTCGCATCGAGAATTGATCAACTGTCTTTCATCAATACACTTAATCATTAAGCACAGTCTATGTATAAGCAAACAAAGTTGTTGTCTAAAACGATTTTACAACAGAGATTCGACCAGCCAGCCAAACTTTAATGTATTTCTTCGCAGTTAATATTGCATCCAATGACTGCTCTTTATTTAAAATATCAAAAATATCGCAAACTGTTCATAAAATCGAGATAACAGATCGAGATCGATTAGGAACTATAACTCTTACATATAACAACCCATTAAAGACAGTCCAATGAACAGCTAATTTACGATATTTGCTTTGTTGTCGCTTCCTTCCGTGCTTATAAGGCTAAAAGCGAATCCATATATGCTTCAGTGAACGATATCAGTGTAAACCGCGAGAAGCATGCTCCTTATAGTTGGGGCGGTCGTACTTTTTTTTATTCCTATTTCAACTCTAGCGAGTATTTGTACTAAAGAATCCTTACAAGAAAAAGGCTTTGCGTGCCGAGAAAAGTGTTGTGGATCTATACCAGAATGCCTCCCTTCCTGTCTAAATGTTACATGCGAATCTTCGAAAGATTGTGGTGGCTTAACTTGTTGTCATAGTAAGTGTCAGAAGTCTTTAAAATGTCCTTCAAAAAACACAGCAAGAACGGCCATCTGGTTGTCAATATGGATTACGTGTATTGTGTTCGTGATAGTTGTTGTACTTGGAATGTGCTGGTGCCTCAAACAAAGAAACAGTTCAGTGGATATCAATAGTGATGATGAAGGAGATACATTTTTAAACGATGGAAATTTATCCGTGAGTTTAATAACCGTTGTGTAATAATCATTACGAAAAAAGTTTGCCGAGATCAAGTACTTCGCCAAATATCTGAATATGAAAACGAAACAAAGTTATTTTCGTGCACACTGTGAGAGAGAACTGACATATCAATTAATAATGGTAATGATTTAACACAATATTATTATTTCAGTGGAAACAGATTTTTTCTTTTTGTAAACCGATGTCAATATTTGTACAATATGGTAAACTCGGCACCTCATGTGATTTCAAGATAAACTATTCCCCGAACGCCACTGCACAAAGTTTAAAGATTTAATGAGAACAAGTGATTCAGGAAATTGATAGCCAGTTGCTGAGGTGCTCTGGTCACCACACTTTATTTCAAGCTGCGACACCTGGGTTGGATTTTTGCTCGGACCACTGTTCAAGGTTTCAACACCAGTGAATGTTCGTGGATTTTCAGATAATGATAATAAATCGTTGCCTGTATATGTCTTAACAATTGAGCCTCCAGCCTATTTCATCATCCCACTCACCCAAGAGTAAGAAACAAAATAAGTATATCAAATCCTGTCACGGATCTAACACATCCTTACACGGGCAAAAATATACGCTTGGCATCAGGCTTGAAATGAAAATACAATTTTTTGGGGGAAAATGCGTGCTCGGTTACGTGACAAGGACCAAATAAAACATTTTCCCCGTTATAAACCCGCCAAATTGGTGGAATTACCTATGGTGGCCGACATTGCGCAAAATGGTGTAGAAATCGTACTGGTCTGTTGTTTTCGTATGAAGTGTCTCGTTAAGTTCGACTAATCATCTGAGTATCGTCCGAACCATAAGATAAATTATTAGCTTTGTCCAAAAGAAGAATTTATTTGTTTATGAAAGCACATAATGCTGGATTTATATAAGGGCGATTGGTGACTCCTTCGGATTATTGGCGGAAGACTGGAGCCCGTATTCTGTGTCTAATAATTCTATGGATATCAGGTCCGTTCAGAAAAATGTAACGACCTCCAATGACGGCATGAAGGCAACTGAATACATTAGTGCTGATATGTAAATGATGTATACATACGAACATGTATCGTCTTGTTGCAACACTGATGTTAAATTTTATTGAAATATAACATGACTTATTGCATCGTACATGTAATGTCTGAAATGTCTGAAAAATTTGATAGCTGATAAAAATAAAGTGAAAAATTTCTGAGATAGCCAACAATTTCTAAGGGAATAGAACCCGTACCCTTCTGGGGGACGATTATCTCAGAGCACCTTGTAAAATATTACTAGCTAAGAAGTCACTGTTCTAATGATAAAATCCTTTTCCATCCGTAGCACAGGTGAACAGTATTCAAGTGAAATCCCGAAAACGTGTTGGATAGAAAATACTGACGCTTTAAGGAAAGGCCCTTTGTCGGAGTGAAACGATTCACATTTGATCAGTATCGTGCAGGATATATTACAAAACAATATAGGAAAATAATGAACTGCTGAGCAGTTTTCTTTCTATTATCTCTTGGACCTCTATGTTAACGAGCAAGATTATTCTGATGGCTTCTAGCCCACATAGGATGTAGGACATAACGACTAGAGGACGTTCGTCAAGCTCGTTGTCTCAGGAAAACGATTTCTAACCCCGTCTAGGGCTCAGAAATCGTTTTACTGAGACAACGAGCTTGACGAACGTTCTCTAGTCGTTCTGATATTTACCAAGCTCCCACATGAACAGACTTTCTGTTCAGTGTTTAAATATGTAGGACATAGTTATGAATAATTTAATGTCATATGTCGTGTTTCTATGTCACCTAAATATTTGTTATACCAGTCACGATCAGTTGGATTTGAGAGACTTTTCAGAACAGGACACGTGATTACTTTAGCTCCCAAATATTTACAAGATTTTTCAGGTCAGTTCACTTAGTAAGCGATTCTTTGTAATATCTTAATACAAAACAGGAAGAGGGCACCTACACGAACGGCAACTAGACTCTTGCGATAACATACAAGACAACCCTTTTCATGCGCATCCTACCAGGACCTCTTCCCTTGATGAATGAAATCATCTGGCGTTAGGCAGAGTAAAATAACAAAGTCGTCACATAGCAACGGCGCTGTGTTGATGGACCGGTGCGTGTCGAACTGTGTACTTCGGTGGATCAGAGACGAGGGCCCTTTTTACTCGCTTGTATTGTCATTTCGTAATATGCTATAAAATTGCACTTCATCGTCTGATTTATCGATTCGTAGCGGAAATTTTTGCGGAGTGAACAATCTTTACCACGTTAATACAGCGAAATAAATTGGCAAATCAAAATGGCGTCCGGTCATGAAGTCAGTAGCACAGCAGATAAAGCTAAGTTTATGTTAAAAATTTGAATCCTGATACTTTTCGAACTTACAAAGAGAATGGTGACCTTTGTTATGAGAGCAAACGGTTGAAACAGAACAATAGCTGAGAATCTACAGAATTTTTTCAAAAACATTGTTGGCCTGAGTGGCAAATGGTCATCACCTGGTGGGAACTCAAAGAAATTTAAAGGCATCAATTCTGAATGGATAATAACGTGGTACTATGGAAAGCAGAAAACTTTCCTGTTTCAAGGAAAAGATGGGTATGTGTTAAAGCAATATTTGTCAGATATTTGCGAATCGAATGGTGGTTCTACGCGTGCCATGGAAGCCGAATTGTCGCCTCGACAAATGGTTATTACGCAAGTGTCTGTTGATGCAGCAGTTCATGTTGATGACTTTAATAATGCCTTGGAAAGTGATGAAACAGCATCGACTGCTGATACCTCAACGATTAAACAACTTGAAGATTTCATTGATGATTCCTTTCATAAAGTGGAACTTTTGTTATGGGCTACCTGTAGCAGGTCGAGATCTTTCGGTTAATAATATGGTTGCCATGTTGATATAATGACTGGTTGTATCTCTACAATTTTATAAAGATACTTATACTTATTACGTGGTGTCAGGAGTCTCGAACACTACGCCAGCATTCACCTAGAGGCTTACAGGTCTCACATATCGATCAGGTTTGGATCACCTATTGATTTTGAACAATTTTTTTTTGTATCGCTCGACTCGTTCGTGAATTCTCTCCGAAGTACGATCTATTAACTGTTTCACTCAGTGTTTACGATGGTTAAAGATAACGACAGGC
Source organism: Nanipora kamurai (assembly GCA_036872915.1). Classification (NCBI taxonomy): domain Eukaryota; kingdom Metazoa; phylum Cnidaria; class Anthozoa; order Scleralcyonacea; family Helioporidae; genus Nanipora; species Nanipora kamurai. The sequence goes on from JBAHVQ010000001.1 coordinate 1,573,229, forward strand.
CTATGTTTGATGCCAGTGCACCGGATCGTCGCCGTGCATTCAATTTTTTTGTGGCCAATTTTCGAGATTATTGCGTCATGGAGGACTATGTTTACCCCTCGAAGGACGTTGACACTGACGCATACTGGATAGCGACCAAACGACCAAAAGCATTAGCTGCACTCAGGAGAGCTTTTCCTCCGGCAGAATGGGATGTCCTCACCACAACCATTAATGCCCAAATACAAGCAGAGGACAAGCTTCATCCTGCAAAGTGGCTCACATAACTAACCAACCACTATCTTGGAGGTGAACCAATAATACAAAGTACACACAACTTCCTTCGCATTTTAAAACAAGAACCAGGCATGTCGATACAAGAGTGGCACACTACAGTTAGACTGAACTATCAGAAATGTGATTTCCCAGCAGCTGTTGATGACCGACTCCAACGTGACATCTTTGT
>JBAHVQ010000001.1:1573773-1604808 GCA_036872915.1 Nanipora kamurai
TCAGAACAACTAGAGGACGTTCGTCAAGCTCGTTTACTCAGAAAAACGATTTCTGAGCCCTAGACGGGAATCGAACCGAACCTGGCGAACCTTAGACGGGAATCGAATCGAACCTGCTGCCCAGCTCGCCATCTGAGTCGTAGTGGCTCAATGGTTAGAGCGTCAACTTGCCGAGCCTTAGACGGGAATTGAATCGAACCTGCAGCCCAGCTCACCATCTGAGTCGTATTGGCTCAATGGTTAGAGTGTCTCATCGGTCATCGGAAGGTTGCGGGTTCGATTCCCGTCTATAGGGCTCAGAAATCGTTTTTGTGAGTAAACGAGCTTGACGAACGTCCTCTAGTTCTGATATTTACCAAGTTCCCACATGAGCACACTTTCTGTTCAGTGTTTAAGTATTCGATCATTATTATCATAACAACGTGACTTCCGCTTAGCCAGCACATATGACGAACCAGACTTTCTGTTCAGTGTTTAAGTATAAATAACATAGGAAAACAGTGTAGCATGTTCGTGGCCCAAGACGAGACCCTCAGAACGCATGCCTAGCTTGAGAGCTAAATTAATCAATACAATGTGAGTTAAAAGTACAGATTATTTCACTTAAGCCTTAGCAAAAAAATTGAACTCAGCCGCAAATAAGGGTGGACCCGGGCGTCACCCCCTGCTACATGCCGATGCAGTCAGTTCACGTAGGAATTTTATGTCGCAGACAACCTTTGTTAATAATTTGATGAAATTAGACGCTGAATTGATTTTCCTCAGAGACAAATTACCAGGTTATAACCACTATCACTTGACTTAGTTGACTAATAGAATTCGCGTTAGTGGATAGAGAAGTTGAAATTTTAAAATTTCTTGAGGAGCATGCAAACGTCGGTAACGGAATTCCTTGTATAACTCGTATTCCCGACAATAAAATTCAGACTTGCTTGCCGGTTTGGTCTCGACTGCAGTTAAAGTCTGTTTCTGTATTAGTTTTTGTTTCTGCTTACTCACTACGGTGGCAATCCCCCGTTTAGCTTTAGGCTTGCTTAATCTTTTTCTTTTAAAAAATTTCTAAAAACTTTAATTACCAGCTTAGTAATTTGCATTATATTTCTGTTTGTATCCTCGTCATTGACGAGGAGAGCTGGATCAGCTCTCGTATTCAAAACCTAGCGTGAATTCCACACCGATCAGGAGAATGGCTTCATTTTTAGATATGACGTGACAACTTTTGCGCATCTAAAATGACAGTCTGTTTGTAGACGATCATAACTGGGATTGCATTAAAATTGACTTATACTTATTTGTTCTAGGGTTTATCGAAATCAAGTGAAAAGTGTCTTTCTGCATTAAACATTAGGCAGGTTTTGGAATTTCCCGTGCAAGCCGCTATAGTTATTGCTAAAGATCAAATATTACGACAAAAGATTAATATCAGGTGAGATCTTTTTTGTGTTGATATGATTATTACTTCCCCCATCATAAGAACATTCTCGAAGTCAAGCTAGCTATTGAGGAAGTGGGCTGCTTATTTCAGCCTTGTCAGATTCTTTATCCAGTCATTTTAATAGGAATATTAAAGCCTAGCAAAGAATGCAAAACAATGCCATGATAGTAAAAGTTTAATAGAATCTTACGTTTCGTTGTTTACATCCCAACATTTTTCAGAAATCTGTTTTGGAATTCCGAAAACTATTAGAATTAGCGGTTAAAAATTGTCATTTTTTATTTAATGGTGGGATGTATGAGCAAGTTGACGGCGTCGCTATGGGTTCTCCCCTGGGACCTCTCCTCGCCAACATGTTTTTTGCACATCATGAATCTGTTTGGATTAATAATTACCCTTCTGAATTTAAACCTTTGCTATACTGCCATTATGATGATGATTGCTTCCTTTTATTTCGTTCCCCGGACCATGTTTTGCCTTTTCTTGATTATTTAAACTCTAAACACTATAATGTCAAATTTACACATGAAGTTGAAGTTAGTCAGTTATTACCTTTTCTTGATATTATTATCAGCCTTTCCGGGGGTTGTTTTTCCACGAATGTCTACCGAAAAACCACGTTTACCGGTTTTTTGACCTCATTTGATTCATTTATACCTTTTGCTTATAAAAGGGGCCTCATCTTTACATTGCTCAATCGTTGTTTTAAAATTTGTTCCACCTATGCTAAATTTTACGAGGAACTTGAATGAGAAGCTCAAAAAGATTTTTATGCAAAACGGATATCCTGAGAAACTGCTTGATGCTTGTATTGCTTCCTTTCTTGACCACGTTTTTTTAAGAGTGGCTAAAGTACCCATTGTTGCCAAACACATCATATACTTTTTTCTACCATTTACCGGACAACATTTTGATCAAATTCGTGCGCAGTTAAGAAAACTTTCTAATTCTGCCTACCTCCATATTAATGTTAGGTTTAACACACGTCCTTCCACCCGTCTCTTCCATTTTTTTCGTTTTAAAGATAGAATTCCCTTCCGATTGAAGTCACATGTTGTATATATTTTTCGTGCCGAAGCTGCGGAGTTTCATATGTCGGCGAAACTTGCCGACATTTAAATGCTCGTGTTTCTGAGCACTTAGAATTATCTCCTTCAACCAGCAAGAAACGTGTCATCCTGCTTCTTTTGATGACTTTAAAATTCTTTCCTCTAGCTCTTCCGTGTATGAACTTCTCATTCGTGAAAGCCTTCTCATTAGCAAACTTCAGCTTTCTTTAAATGCCAACATCAGTTCCGCGTCACATTTTCTAATTTCATAATTTTTTTCCCCTCTCTATTATAACTTAGCTTACTCACGTCTTTATTGTCACCTCTTTATCCTTCCGTTCATCAGTGTATTTTTGTGATTGGTTAATTTATGACACATAAATTAAATAAATATATATTAAGTAAATATATAAATACATAAATTAAGTAAATATGTACTCTAGCTTCGGTAACTTTAATTATTTTCTCTGAAGATGTTGTGATGTAAACAACGAAACGTAAGATTCTATTAAACTTTTAATATCATGTTATTGTTTCGCATTCTATGCTGGGCTTTAATATTCCTATTAAAATTGAGATTCTCGCCTGGTCAATCTCTGGCTAATGTTCTAAGGAGACAGCATTGTCATTGTTGATGTTTAGTTATTTTGCCTCACGACTCAAATCCTCCTTTTAACTGTCCCGGTCCGCTATCCTTACTTATTTTGTTAGATAACTTCCCCTCCATTTCGTGTTGTTATCGCTTTACTTTCCATCCATTGTATTGAGCGCGCAAGATTTTACTAGTTTGCAACAGTGAGGTCGAAAGGCATGGCCAAAGCAAGACATCTTGAAACTGATGACTTTAGATGGCAGCTTGGGGTGAATACCTGACTCATTTAAAATACTGTTATTGGTGCTACATAGGATCCAGCTAACACGAAATAACCGCCCGTAGAACCACAGTTCTGCGGCCTGTACCTTGTCTTCTTCCGCCTTCCGTAGTGAATCTATCCCAAGTACTGTGAAGTTGTAAAAATTATATTCTGTGTATTATATTTTATATTATTTTTCATGCTTTCTCCATTTTTAATTTTCAGCCACCAAACTCTAAAACACTATCAGTATTTTGTACCTGATTACTCAAAAAGCCTGAGGGTTGAATTGAAAAGTATCTGTCCATCAAGACTCCGGAACTGTTCGTTAAATCTCGCTGTGTCTGCCAAATCATTGCCTTCATCAAATACGACAAACTGCGTAGCAAATAACGATAGTAGTTGTGTATTACATGTGGAGTGGCCTCAACCTGCAACGAACTACTATATTGAAGTTAGTGGAGTTAGTTTTGGTCATACCATAAAAGCCAGTCACACAGGTTTGCCATAATTGTTTTCTTGTACTTCTTTGCAAATTGTTTCCATATTATATATTTATTTAGTCTTAAATTACACATTTATTAATCTTATACACCTTTTTGTTTATTTGTTTGTATTGTTTGTTTTGTTAGCTTGTTTGATTGCTCATTTGTGCATCGTTATTTGATCATAGATTGACTAATTAATCGATGAGTCGCTTTTATCGTAGCTTGATGATTACTTTATAGATTGACCCACTAACTTACTAAACGACCGACTAACCGAACGACAGGCCGAAGGACCGGCTAGCTGATTGTCTGATTGGTTGCTGGTAGCTTGCTTGGTCGTGTGGCTGGTTATTCAGCTGGTGGGGTTGGGTTAGTTGATTGGTTGGTTAATTGTTTGATTGATTAACATATTCACGAATTGGTTGATTTGTTAAGCAATCAACAAACGAGCAAATGGGGGGAGGGAAGATCGTTTTGAACCTAAATTAGATCACACATTTATCATCTATCTATCGACACAGAGGTTGATCGTATTGTTAGGTAATGATAGCTCACTCTAACTAGCGATTGAAACTGAAATTAAAGATGCAACGCGCAGCAATTCTGACCTAGTTTAATTGTTTTTAAGGAGTATAGACGGATAGTCTTTGAAATATATCCAGTCTATGTTACCCTTTATAAATGTCAATAAATTTAACTCTGCGTCATTGCGGTACAACTGAGTATCGGTTCGAGTATTTTTTTAAAATTTTGACCAGGTTCTTTTTTATGGAGTGACTAATTGTAAGTTTAATGAGTTAATTAATAAATTGATTAGATTTTTTAGTGGTTTGCTACTTTTATGTTTTAGTAATAGTAATATTGATGGTCAGATTGTGCGATATCTTTCCGTTCAGACGTATTGTATGTACCCACACTCGCTCCAGTCACTTCACTTCACTGAACTTACTTGACTCATTTCGCTCACCGCACATACTCCAAACATTCCGCTCACTTCTTTCACCACTCCCTTCATTCAAGTCAAGGACAGACGGTGCAATGTTGCACGAATTACAGTACTAAGTAACAGGCGGAATGGGGTTTTAAGAAAGCGGGCGGGGTAAGGATAGAAGTTTGGGTAAGCATTAAAGAAAATTTCAAAAAAGAAAATTTAGGACTAGATCTTCACTAACGTACCGCTGCACTTGTGTCTTTTTATCACAGTTGGAGAACTGTGAAATTTTTTTTTCGTGTATACCATTCGGGATTTCTTGGAATATTGCTCGCAAGGTTGCACCGTGTGTGGCTTTACGCACGTACACAGTCAAATGCGCAGTCATTCACTTAACCACTCAGTTTTGTTGGGGTTTTTTAACTGATAAAATATGGCTTGAAAAGTCTTCTAAAAAAATATTACGACACGCGTCTGTTTCCCGACAAGTGGCTCTCCTGCAGATGGATCCTAGCTTTGTGTAGTTTTGTATTAAAAATTATTTTGGTTGCATGTGGGAAGTGCATTCTTCAGTTTGACTCTGCTGTGCATCGCAGGTTTTCTCATTCGTGAAAGCCTTCTCATTAACAAACTGAAACTTTCTTTAAATGCCAACGTCAGTTCCGCGTCACTTTTTTTTCTAATTTCATAATTTTTTTCCCTTCTCTATTATGACTTAGCTTACTCACTTCTTTGTTGTCACCTCTTTATCCTTCCGTTTATCAGTATGTTTTTATCTGATTGGTTAATTTATGACACGTGTAAATATATACTCTAGCTTCGGTAACTTTAATTATTTTCTCTGAAGATTTTGATGTAAACAACGAAACGTAAGATTCTATTAAACTTTTATTATCATGCTATTGTTTGACATTCTATGCTGGGCTTTAATATTCCTATTAAAATTGAGATTCCCGCCTGGTCAATCTCTGGCTAATGTTCTAAGGAGACATCATTGTCATTATTGATGTTTAGTCGTCATTTTGTCACAGGACTCAAATCCTCCTTTTAACTGTCCCGGTCCGCTATCCTTATTTATTTTGTTAGATAACTTTCCATCCATTGTATCGAGCGCGCAAGTACTTAACTTAACTTAAGTTACTTTAACTTAACTTTGACTCTACTATGCATCGCAGGTTTTCTCCGAGTACTCCGGTGTTTCTTCTTGTAGTAACACTGAACCCATGAGAGTTGGCCATTACTGGACCTCATATATAGAGCACGGCTTTTGTAGCTGACAGAGTTATCCAGTGTACATATAGACATCTTTTCCTTTACCTTGAGTTAATCGAGACTTAAAATTGGTTTGGAGGCTTGTAAAGATACTTCGTTCCTTCCTCCAGAGATCTCTGTATGGTATCATCTAAAGAAAATTGTCCTAAATAAGAACAAATGAATCTATATTTCTGTCATTTCCTTTTCTAGAATGCAAGCAAAATACATCTGGCTGTTATCCTATCGTGGACATTAATGTCGTTGATCGAAGCCACCTCAACAATCTTTGGGGACCTTTGCGTCTCAATAAAACACAATCGTTTTATAGTTTATTCGTTCACCCAAACTACGTAGGGACGACATTATATTTCGGTTTAGTCCCTTGGTTAAAAGACGGCAACGCAACATATGAAATGTGCATTCGTAAGGACTTTCCTCCGTTTGATATGCTTGACTCAAAATTTTTATCAGAAAAATATTGCAGCTCAAGAAATGATAGTTATATTGAAATGAAAGTTCTTTTCCCTCAGCCTGGTAAATGGTATATTGGTGTTAGGATCCAGTCTACCAACATGACCTATATCCCAGATGGGGTGGTTTTTGCCAGGACACAGCCGTGTCTGGATTCAAGTTGTGGTGGCCATGGCTCATGCGAAGTGAGAAACGATATTGGGATATCGTATGGTGTATGCCTTTGCGATTATGGATACAAAGGCTGGACATGTGCAGATTATACTGGGATTGATATCTTGGCAATTTGCTTACTAACAATAAGTAACATCGCTTTCCTTCCTGGAATTATTGTCGCTTTTAAAAGAAAATTCTATCCCGAAGCTATTGTTTATTTCTTCAATATGTATTGCTCAACGGTATGTTTTTATCACTGTTTCTATATGTAATCTTCTTTTCTTTAGCTGCCATCAAGATGGTCAGCCTTTTAGAATTTACTATGTATAGTTTGTGGAACACCACGTTTTAATTTAATGCTTAGATTGAACACAATTACATTTTACAAAATACGATCAGAAAATATCCATTATTTCCCAGTGTTGCCAAATGGCAACATTCTGTGGTGTCAACATTCTTTTAGAGTTTACTATTTATTACCATACGTACTTGCAAACACGCGGTATCGGGCAGTCTTTTCTGTGGAAATTCTATTTGCCCTAAATAAAATATGTTTGTGCTTTAGGAGATTAATCAAACTTCTCAATGGTTTTCCTAGTTATGGTCATTACCAATCCCCTTTTAACAATCGCGTTTAAAATGATGGTAAGCATGTACACTTGGTTGGGGCCGGGGACGTCTCAAACATGAATTGCCACTTGACCACTATGAATCAATAATGATTCAACATATTATAATCATTTTAGGCTTACCACGCATGTGATAGTCATGGGCGCTGTATCTATGACTACAACACCCTCCAACTGAGCGATTTCTTCGCCTCTATACTCTCAGTGTGGTTTACTCTTATGGCAATGGTTAAACTCTCTCCTCTTTGGCACAGAACGATTAACATTTTTGGAGTCCTCTGCCTCTTCATTGGCATACAACTATCCCGTTTTGGTGTGACTGTAATTGCTGTGCCAGCTGGAGTTGGACTCGGGATCGTTCTAATATCATTTGTAAGCATTGTATGCTGCTCTTCCGTAACTGTGTGCACTGCATCTGAATTAACTTTTTAAAACTATATTTAAATATTATTATTTAAAATTTAAGGGTCTGAGGAGTTACTACCGACAAAAATATTATCCAAGTTGCAAAAGGTAGTGTTTAGATAAAAGTGTGAGGTCTAGTAAACTAGTTACAATACAATTGTTATTTCAGTAAAATTTTGTTGGGTAATTCGCAATTTATTGTACTATCACTGTTTACGTCACTGTTCCTGTTATCATTATTATTACTATTACTGTTACCATTATTATTACTGTTCCTGTTACCATTATTATTGTTATTAGAAGGTAATTCTTGGCTTCAGGTGACCCGCTACAACCTCTTTTTAGTGCAAAGTTTCTTCGAAACTTTTCAATATTGTGACGACTGGTTGAAATTCACACGTTGCATGCATTCACTGAGACTTATTAATTAAAACGCTTAAAGTATCTGACTAACGATAGGAACTGAAAGTTTTGTAAATTATTTATTGGTATGTTTTTGAAGAACTTGTGCCAAATCATGGTGTATTTTCTTAACATATCTGGAATTATAAAGCAAGTTTGCCCGGCTTAGGTACAAAGCTACTGCGCATGCGCTGTTTTAAATTTTGACAATAGGACCTGGTTCAAACCTCAAACTTTTCATGAGACGAACTAAAATGCAAATTCAGGTCAAAAATAAATTAAGTTTGACGTTGGGTCAAACGTCGAACTTATCCCCTAGAGACTAAATCAGAATAAAGGAATAATTGCCAGCTACACTTAAATAAACATTATCCTACGAAATTCGTAATTATGCATTTAGTTCAATTCATGAAAACATCGACGTTTGACCAAGAAATGATCTGCGGACATTCTATCCGTCTCATGCAGACGGATAGAACGTCTTGGACGACCTAAATACAATCGACGAACTTAACTGAGTCAAACGTCAATCTTTTCGTGAGCTTAATTCGTTGAGTTTAGTTCGTCTCGTGAAAAGTTCGACGTATGAGCTAGGCCTAAGTGAACTGGCGAATACAACTATTCAAGAATGGCGAAGATGCAAGCCTACAAGAGAAGAGGTGACGATCAATTTTGTGGGATTAATAGATAATAAGTCAGATTAATAAATTGCAACTGTACCAAGTGAAGGGCTAATTAACATCGATTGTTTATTGAATGTTTATTAATTTGTCAATGGCTCGAAAGTCGCAGGACTTAATTCCCACCAAAAGGCCTCACCACTGGACTCAGTTGGATCTCACAAATAGTTGAAACTCGTAATTTCACCAATAGAAGTGGCTTCATTGTGGAGTGTTCCATAGTCTTTAAATTATGTGAGGCCCGCGTAAAGCAAATTAGGGCTATTCAGCTAAACTTTTATTGGACCTTGATTTTGACCAACTGAATTCCCTGGGTGTCATATTCTCCATGCACGTATTTAATGTTACTTAGCATACATAAAACCAATGGAAGCAACATATATATTTTGAGAAAATCACCAATCACAGGTTGTTAGTGGAAACTGTAATGACGTAATCAGTATTAAGGGTTAGAAGGTGAGATGTTATAGGCTCGCATGCCGCCAGTTAACGGCCCCGCATTAAATCATGATCTTAAAGTATCAATCTCGATCTAATTTTATGTTCCCCAAAACTAATTTAACTTAAAAGTCCAGGAACTGCAACAAAATTTTATTTTTTTTAAATTTCTAAATTTGTTGATTTCACGTTTTATCCCCTGTAATAAACCACGTCAGCCTAAAGAACTGTGATTACTAGAAACTTTGCACTACCCTTGGGACCTCTGATTTGTAATCTCTTCTGGGCAATTTGTCCGAGGATCTCTTCTGGTAATTGGTCTATAGACATAATTCTTTATAACTCACCCATTTTTTCTTTTTGTCATGCATGTAGCAGTCGAACTATAATTTAAGCATGTCTGTCGTTGCTCATTCATTTATTCGTGTAACTGTACGAATCGTTTCAGCCAAAATCCCTGTGTTCCCAATTTGTTTCGCTGTTGTTCACTTCGGAAATGTAATAGCATTTTATTGCTTGATATCTCTATCCTAGTTTGCCTTTGGTCAATTCAACCACTCAGCATTTCCTGTATGTTCTACGAATCACTCCCACAGATCTTTCCAAAATTTTGTTGTTTCTTCTCAGTTCATTGTTTTTCGTTTGTGTTATATTTACCTTCTTGTCTTTTTGCTGGTATTGATTATGACTATGATTGTGATTGTTGTTATTATTATTATTATGATTATCATTATATGAAAAATGCTCGCAGCTGAAGATGCTGAAACTGCTAAATGCACAAACCTCTCAAGCTTGTAAACTTAGAAAAGCTTTCTGAGCCCCTGACGGGACTTGAACCCCCGTGACTTTCTAATCATCAGTGAGATATTCTAACTATTGAGCTGTTCAGATTAAGAGGATAGAGCTAAGATTATTTATGGTGATTCGTTTTGGTGATCAGAAGGTTACGGCCTGATTTAATTCCCGACAAACATGAGGAGCATGCGCATTTAAGATCTACACACACCGAGCTACCACGTACCATTCAACTTAGTACCAAAACGGTGTTGTAGCTGGTGATTTCTGTGGCAACATCAAGTAGCCGATGGAAATCTAAATGCATGTCTTGTATTACATTTTGTGTCTAAGTATCCTGCCTAAACCCAACAGAACTGATCTCCGGGTGAATTGTACTGATGTATCTTCTCCCGTAACCCTGAGATTATCTTTGACGTTGCTGGGCCTTTGAAGATTTTAGATTCCATACCAATCATCTCACTTTCTCCTAACTGAAGAGCTTGAAATCATCCATTAAAATTAACATGATTTTGAAAAAAGGGAGTCCTTCCCCAGACTTCACTTCGTCTAGATGAGGATATGCATGCCTATCTGACAGAGTGTGAGATCTAGTGTATTCTTTTATGTTCAGTGCTGAACCACACAGTGTCTGGACCAAACATCTACACTCCTGGACCAAACTGTTGGAACCTCTATCTTACTACTTCTCAACTTTTGTGTTGCACACACCCCTACGACACCCACCGACAAACATAAATAACAAAGAACACCCACGTGTCAGCCATGGGGCAGTCTACTATTGGTAAAAGTAGCAGAAACTGGAACATCTTACTTAGACATACTGAACACGAATAAGCAACAACCACATTGCTAAACACCTCCGACAAACCAAACACAACATTAACTGGGACTCAGCAAAACGTACAACTTTCAGCACAAACTGTAAATAACGTCTCACAGTAGAAGGTTCGCATACCAACTTGTAACCAGAACCACTGAACTAATCACAACAGTTTCGATCACCTTACAGAAGATCAATTCAAGACTTAAGACAAACCACAGAACAACAGACCTCTTCCTTAATGGCAACCATTTGGAAAACTCCTTAAAATGTGTCGAAATTAGCTCTTCTAGTCTGAATCATCCTCAGGGTAATATGAAACGACAAATTCACATTTAACCTACACTGCTGAAGTCTGAAAAAGTTGACTCGCGCGGGATTTGAACTTGCACTCGGGAATCCGGTAGCTCAACAAGTAGAGCGGCGGGAAGCTCAACAGGTAGAGCGGCGGACCGGATTCCCGAAGGTGCGAGTTCAAATCCTTCTCGAGTCAATTTTTCAGTTGACTTCAGCAGTGTAGGTTAAATGTGAATTTATCGTTTCATAATAGCCTTTCTAGCCTCGTTAGGAAGCAAAGATTCTTTTGAATTTCAGACATACAAACGACACGCAAGAAAGGCTTATCAAGAAGCAAATAAAAGAATATTTAATTTGGTATCCATTATGAAAGTGGTCTACAGACTCACTTTCAAGGAACCGACAACCTACAGACGACACCCACTTACGGCAACACTCAAAATTGACTTCACCCAAATACATTCACAAACTGCAGACTTCTCATAAACAACCACCTACATACATGACGTTACAAACCAGAAATATAGACTGACTGTTCCTGTCTATTCCTGATTATTCCTTTTCTTTCGACTCTAAAGATGACCGCCTTAGAGGCCGTCGAAACGTCAGTCACCACCACAAGCAGTCTTCCTCAAGACTACTCTAACCTGAACGATCTCCATTCGCCGATATGTATTTTAAGAATCTGTACAGCCAAAAATGGGATCACAAGAAACTACCGTGTCAAACGAAGACTCTTAATCTGAGGGAAGGCGTGGGGCCCTCGTTGGAATCGTTCGTTTGTTGCGTTTGCATTTTTTGCTAGTTTACAACCTCGAGACTGTTGCACCGGCAGCAAGAACAAACTATCCGTGACATTTAAAAACAATTTAGTTTGTTTTTCATTTTATATTTTCTCACTAATTTATTCATCAAGACAGTTGAGCTCTCTGACACATTTAATTTCTCATTATTTTCTCAGATGGTTATTTTTCCTTCTTCCTGGTGCTGTGCTAGCCGTTGTTGCTGTAACCATCTACACATGTTTAGAAACAACAGCTAATTACAAATATCTCCATAGTATTTGGCACATCAGCATCGCAATGTGTATACCACTCTTTCTTCCTTCTGTGCGAAAAGCAAAACTGTTTGTTGAGTACAACATGATACGGCAATTGGACGAAGCAGAAAACTTCCACGACAGTGACGACTCTCTTCTTTTAAACCCATGCAACACAATACAACGTGATGTTGGAGATGTAAGTGACCCTGAAAGAATTGCATAATGATGAAACTCAACTCCAGGAACTAAACATAAATGCTTGAAAGTGGACAATAACATGGAAGTGTAATGGAAACAATCGAGTTGTTCTTTGTTACAACTTTCTTAATAAAGAAGGCAAAATTAGTCCATATTTATGAACCAAATCACGGAAGACTATTATATTAACTGAAGGCACTGTTACTGGCACTCGATTTTGTGGCTTGGTCACTAAGCAACGCATAAAATTATCCAACTTTTCTTCAGTACATTAGCAAAAGTGGTTTCTCTTGTAAATTTTAATATGTAAACTCGAGTGAAGAGCTCAGAGTTTATGGTGAAAATGGGTGTTGCCGTCTTTATTAACTCGTGGTACAACAACATTACGCAATATATAGCATAAGATCTCATCAGACAGTAGTGAACTAATATTGTTAGCTTGATCAACAAATTAGAACACGGATGACGTTATTTCAACCGGAAATACCACGTGGGAACATGAGGCTAAACATGAGTACCTTCAGTATTTTTTTAATTAAAATTATGCAATATTGAGCGGAGTACAAACATTAGTAAGCGTCGATCCTGTAAGTTTCCTACAGTCGTGAGTCCGTTGACAGCGCAGATAAAAGATGCTTACCATTGAAGTGACTATACGGGGCGGGATGAGGAAAACTAAACCTTGACTAAAGATACATGAACGTTCGTTAAGCTTGTTTCTTGAGAAAAATCATTGGTGACCCCCAGGCGAGGATCGATCCGCAAGCGTCAAACTCTTCATCAGAACGTTGCGGGATCGATCCCCGTCTGGGGCTCAGAAGTATGTCCAGGTATCTATCATAAACACGTCCACAACATTTGTGCCTAACATTCTGGGATCGGTTATTCAGTGCCCGGATAGCTCATCCGTCGTTTATTATAGTTATTGTTATTGTTATTTTATTAACTGATCAGGAAACATACTCCAACTCAATAGTTCTATTTGGCACATAAAATTTAAGTTTGGTAGTTCAATGGATGAATAACGCTGTTCACTCTTTACGACTTATTTTTCGGATAAACTGCTTTGAACCACCGACTCCACGTTGTTAGACACAGCGCAACTGCAGCAACATTGTGCACAATATTACTTGCAATACTGAACGGCGTACTCAAAGAGGATATCTTAAGATGGCAAAATTTGACGCAAAAGATGACGTTACAGGTCAAAGAAAGGTTTAGACCCCGTTCACATGACACTAATGCGGCTTAAAACTATGGTGAAAACGTTTCGTTTCGACTATCGTGATAAGAAATGGGGACGAAATTGTGTGAAGCCATAAATTCATGCAGCCGTTTAAATCCATAACCCGACTTTTATGTAATATTTAAAGGCCGAAGGTGAGGACTAGACCGGGTTTTCAAGTACGACGAGTTCTTTCCACTCCGATGCGAAATCGAGGACTGGAACGCGAAATCTGAAAACTAGCAAAACCTGGTCAAGTTCGAATTTAAGGCCTCTGAATGACTTCTCAAAATCATATTTCATATCCTTACGGGGTAGCGTGGGTGGAACTCTGCAGAATATCTGCTCCCATGAGATCACTGTCCCCTTGAGGAGGTGCAGGTGAGGAACAGAGGCGGGAGTTATCACTTGGCCGAATGGTTACGAATAATATAAAATTAGAGTGCTGCGTCGGCAGTATTGAACGGCTCGTGGGTAATCAAAAGGTTTGGGAAGCTACTGGAATTAAAGAATGGTAAAACTGACGTTTGGAGCGAAGCCCTTCATCGGAGTGAAATGTCGCGTTTCACTCCGATGAAGGGCCTTCGCTCGAAACGTCAGTTTTACCATTCTTAAGTTCCGGCAGTTTCCCAAACCTTTTGGTTACGAATAAAATCCCTAAGAACACACTTGGGGTCGTATAACAGCCGATCGGTCGGCCAAGAGTTAAACCGTCTCTCTGGTCAAACTGTTGATCAATTACTTCAATATTCCGAAGAATTTTTCAGCAGTTAGTAAATTGAGGAAACACAGTGGCGTATTGGGCGCAATGCTGCACGGCGAGCTTGACTTAATGAGATCATTACATGGAAGAATTTCAACCAGATCTCGCGTAATATCCAAATTTGGGAGGTTAGGAAATTTATCGTGGAGGTTTTTCATTTTTCCACGTTTTTGAACAAATTAAGTGGAAAATGTGCTCTTATCGGTATGAACTATCAATGGATTTGGTGAGTATATTTAAAGAGTAGTTTGTCCTCTTGGTGCTCTTCCCTGGAGGAGTTTGACTTTTATTATACTTGTTGTCGGCTGCGTTGTTTCTGGACATATTTCCCCTAGACTCTCACATGGTTACATGGAAGGTATGTAATTCATGAACTTTTGGTACCATATGTGCCTTACAGAGTAACAAACTTTAGCTTGATTACTTTGTGAGGCCAACTTCTCCCAAGGAAGTGAGGGAGTTACAGTGCCCTTGCCTGTTTCTGAGTCTGAGTAACTTGTCGTTTCTGGAAAAGACTTAAAAACAAAGATTTAAAGGAAAGAAATGTTAAGACCACTAGAATGCAATTGGCATTTTAGAGCAACAAAACCTTAACTATGTACCCTTAGCGTTTTCTCAATGGATTTTGATCATTGGGAGGGACAAGCACCTCCCTCGCCCCTCCTTCCGGCCACCACTAAGGATGCTACAGGCTTGTATTGAATACCGAGAAAACTAAATTAATGATAACTGGTACACGACAACAATTTACCAAGTCGATATTGAACATATTACCATGAATCCGGGGCCTAAAATTAAAGGTTAACCCTGCCCATTTTTGCAATGATTAATTCGAGAATGAGTATAATAATGAAAACATTCCGTTCTCAGCTTTTGATTACGTATGAAACGTGCAATAGCTAGTATTGTCTGAAGTGTCACTAAATGTCTCCATTGTATTCGATCCTTTCATATTTGATCTCCACTGGATACAACTTAAATACAGCAGGGGTTTTAAAAGATTCGTAATATTTTAGAATTAGAACATTTTCCATTTTTAATTCTCTCCAGCAGGCGTTGGGAACGTATTAAGTAAAAGAATACAAACGTTCTCTGACGAAAATTTTTGAATAATTTGCATGAAAGTAATAAATAAAACCTAAGACTACGTTTAGATTTATTAAGCTAATAAGGGACAATCTGTGCCCAAGGAACCGAGAGACTTCTAGTGCCCTTTACCGGTTTCTGGGCTGGGTCTCGCACCGACTTTTTTTTTCCACGCCCTTTTAATTCCCAGTGATTTTTTTTCTTGTCCTTATTTTTCGGAGAACAAATTTCTTTTTATTGCAGACGTGTTTCTGTTGAATTGAGTTCTTTGACTCAATCCCTGTGAGTCATCAGCCTATGGTCAGCTCGCGTCCAAAGCGGATAGTAAAGATGGAAACACTAGGCCTCTTACAACCAAATCCGTCAAAATCCCTTTCAAGTTGAGGTCTACCTGCAGTGCCTACTTAACGAAGCCAATTCTCCTATGGTTAATGCAGTCTACAGCATCGATTGGGCTCAACAGCTGGGTGGTGTGTCCAAAGTCGTTGATCAACCTTTGGTTATTTCAACGATCAGGGCGTTACCACGGATTCTGCAGAGGCAAAAGATCAAAAAAAGGTCCTGAAACGCTGAAAGCTCTCGTCCAACCCAAGATTTCAGGTAAGTCTCCTTCTCTGACAGATTAGATCTGAGAACGGTTCCTTTATGTCTCGCTGGTTACGCGGGATTTTTCGTTTTAGCGAAATATGTCTCACAAGAGCTTGTGATGTTAGTCTTGCCCCTTCTATATCTCCACATTTCTAGAATTGTCCAAGATCAATCAACTTCGCGCCGGAGCGTGGATTGTGATTACCCGATCAGGACAACTAACCAGTGCTGTAAAGGTCTTGGAACAATAAATTGCAGCTGCCGGCATTAACCTATCTGAAGATTTCCGTATACCGCTGGTCAGAGTACATGCGCTCCAGCGATAAAAAGGGACAGATGGACATCAGGAGATTGGTTTCACAAGAGCTAGATTGATCATTATGGACGTTTTAGTTTTTCAATCATGAGGAATTTAAAAACATTAAAAATTCAAATAAGACCAAGCCCCGCCGGGCGAGGGAGTTTTGTCTATAGGCCCGGGATTTTTCCCCACTGTCGCCGATTTACTAACTTCAGAATCAACCGTGCCGCCTCCAGTAAGCACGCGATAGCAAGAAGTGTTTATGAGTTATTGTCTATTGCCTTATGCACGGGAAATGACTATGTTAAGGAAATTTAGATAAGGGTAAGCTATTTACACAGTAGCGGCATTTTATTGCTAACTGTTGACAAATCAAGAAGGTCAATCAAAAAGAACTTTTGAATCTTTCAGTTAAAAATTGTCACTTTTCGTTTAACGGTAAATATTATGACCAGATCAATAGTATTGCTATGGGGTCTCCTCTCGGCTCTTTATTTGCAAACATTTTCCTTTCCTGCTATGAAAAAAATTGGCTCGATAACTGTCCATGTCAATTTAAGCCTTTATATCATCGACGCTATGTAGACGACTCGTTTCTTTTATTATTTAAATCTAAGGATCACATTTTGCCATTTCTATATTATCTTAACTCACACCACAGTTGTATTAAATTTACGCATGAGATAGAGTCGAATAAAACGTTACAGTTTCTTGATATTAACATCGAATGTTCGAACGGAACTTTTGTCACCTTTGTATACAGAAAGCCAACGTTCACGGGTCTTTTCACGAATTTTGAAAGGTTCCTTCCGCATGTATTTAAGCGGGGCCTAATTCATACTCTATTCTTTCGATATTATAAGTTATCGTCGTCTTATAGTATCTTCTTAGATAAAGCTGGAAAACTTAAATCCCTCTTAAAACTTAACGGATATCCAGACCATTTTTTGAGATTCTGCTTCCGAACATTTCTTGAGAAAATATCTTAACCTATGATTGAACCCTACACAGCATCTAAACTTTTAATCTCCTTAGTATTACCTTTTACTTTTCTTTTTTACTTTCCTTTTTTACTTTTACTTTTTTACTTTTACTTTTTTGATTCGTAATCAAATCACCAAACTGTTTTCCTCAGCTTTCCCTCAGATTCGACTTCGTGTTGTTTTCCGGCCAGTTTGTCGGCTTTCCAACCTTTCCCCCGTTTAAAGACCGTTTCCCTATTAAAATGAGATCCTGCGTAGTCTATAAATATACGTGTCGATGCTACCAGGCGTCGTACTTTGGCCAAACATCTAGGTTATTACACGTTAGGATGTCTGAAGATATAGGAATGTCGGCTTATACGGGAAACCCTATCTCACAAACAATGCTATCATATGCCTCGTACTTCGGTAGGCCAGGTAGAATTTACTTTACTTCGGTAGAATTTACTTAACTCCTTCCGCCAATCTTTTCCCATAGCTTGGAAATTCTCATGACTTTCAGTAAACTGCGATTCTGTCGCTCCACCTGTCCATTAGCTTGAGGCGATAGCGGCGTTGACGTCAAGTGTCGGACATCATTGTTACTCAGGTGATCTTCAAACTGTGCAGAAATAAACTGCGGTCCATTATCTGTCTTTAGTGGGTGTGGAATTCCATAAGTTGCGAAAATGCGATCAAGACTCTGAATAATATCTGTAGACTGAATAGATTTCAAAATGTCGACTTCAACAGATCGACTGGACTGGCATCTGTAATAATCACCGTCGCTGCTTCTTTGTCAAAATAAGCTAAAGCCTCGGCGCGTGAAAAGTTACTCTTTACCTCTTCGAATGATTTCTTCTGCTTCTCACCCCAGACAAATGGCATAGCGGCTCGGGTCAGCTTTCGTATTTGCTCAGCGGTTGTTGCTAAGTCGAGTATGAATCGACTGCAAAAGTTCACAAGTCCAAAAAAATTTCTCACTTCGGCAGCCGAATCAGGCTCCCTCGCGCTCTCTACAGCTCTAACTTTCTCTTCAGTTGGTCCAATTCCTTTTCCGGACAATACATACCCCATAAAGGTAATTCTAGGGATGCGAAACTCTCCGATGAAATGTGAGCCCCTTTTTTCTCAACTTTTCCATAACTTTCATTAGCCTCTCGTCGTGCACCTCACTAGTGGGCCCATGGACTATGATATCATCCGCAATATTATGGACATCTTCGCATCCTTGCAATGCTTGCTGAATGATGTGTTGGTATATCTCAGGCGCACACGTGATTCTCTTATACCAGACGCTTATACCTGAACAACCCACAGTGCGTGGTAAAGGCTGTCACTTTCCAAGATTCTTCATCTAGTTTTATTTGGTGAAATCCCCATTTTAAATCAATCTTGGAAAACATTGTACTTGGTTCATATCAAAGAGAACTTCGTCTATAGTAGGGATCGAGTACCTTTCACGCTGTATGTCTTCGTCAGTCTGCCTCATATCAACACAATCTAATTTCACCCGTTGGCCTGGATACTATACACACAGGGCTTACCCAAAGGGTCGGTCCTTCAACTTTCTCAATGATATCTCTTTCCAATAACTCGTCTAACTTGTGTTCGGCTTTCTTTCTCAGGTTGAAAGGAATTCGTCGTGGCCTTTGGGCAATTGGTTAATATCAGGTTGGTGTGGATCTTCAGCTGAAAGTCCTTCAACTTTCCCACTCTTTGAAAACACTCTGGATACTTCTGCTTTATATCTGCCTCGCTCAGAACATTAACTTCGGGTCCTAGCTTCAGCACTTCCAACTCTATCGAAGTTGAACATCCCTAAAATTGACCTTCCAACCCCATTTAAAACTCGGTTGTGTTCTCAGCAACACTGATTTTTGTATAAAATTTACCCAGAGTTTTGAGAGCCTTTGTTGACCCATGTGGGAAGACGTTTTCCATTGACCCTTCGGATCTGCATCTCACCCCGGTTTACACCGCTGCTTGAGGACTCTTCCATCTTCCTCGATAGTATTTCTGCTGCCTCCATCGCACGGGCGATCTGTCGGACATCCTCCCATTTCAAATTCTGTCCCCGTTCCAAAGAGCTTTCTTCTCAACCCAGACGATCTACACTTGTCTGTACATTAATGATTCTTACTGTACATTAATGATGTGCCAGATTGCCTTAACTGTACAATTCCATGTTTATATGCAGACGATACTGAGGTTTTTGCCTCTTCCTATGATTTCACTGAGTTAACAAGAAAATTAAATTCAGATCTTAAAAACATTTATAACTGGCTTTCCAAAAACAAATTACAACATCACCCAACTAAGACAAAGCTTATGTATATAGGGTCATCCTATAATTTGACCAATAAAGTTGGAGATAATTCCGTAGTCTTGTTAAATAAGGTACCAATTCCCCGAACCGACACATATAAATGTTTGGGTGTTGAGATAGATGAAAGACTTAGCTGGAACAAACACATTGAGGCAATTTGTAAAAAGGTTAGTGCAGGTATTGGGGCCATTAGACGAGTAAAACCATATGTTCCTACTAATACGCTTGAAACTATTTAGAAAGCCTTGGTCGAACCTTATTTTGAATACTGTTCCCCTCTCTGGGATAATTGCGGAAAAACGTTGCAGGATAGGCTTCAAAAATTTCAGTCTTGAGCTGCAAGAGTTATTACAGGAGCCAGTTATGATATCAGGTCCGCCGATGTTCTTGACAATCTGTCGTGGGAAACACTTGATGTAAAACGCTTCTATAGTAAATCAACCTTAATGTATAAAATATTAAATGACCACACTGCCCCAAGACTAAAGGAATTCTTTTTTAAAAGAAATGTCTTTCAGAACACTTATAATCTCGGAAATAACGATATAGATCTAGCACTACCGAAGCCGAAAAGAGAATTCTTGAAAAGAAGCTTTAGATATAGTGGTGCCATGCTGTGGAACAGCTTATCCCCCGAAGCCAAATCTTGCGAAACGCTGCATTCCTTTGAAAGGCATATTAGGCATAAAAAGGCATAAAATTAAGTCTGATAACATTATTACTTTCTCTTCTGCTGTAGTTGTAGTTGCATATAACTTGTCTGCTTTTTAAATTTTTTAAACCTTATTTGTATATATATTCAGTGTGACGCCCCTCATTGAAATCAGCTTATTTTGTTGAGGCTAGCGTGATTAAATAAAGTTTTTAGTAGTAGTAGTGGTGGCAGCAGCAGCAGCAGCAGCAGTAGCAGTAGCAGTAGTAGTAGTAGTAGTAGTCTATTACTTGGTCACGAATCGCTTCGGTCTGTTGTTCGCCGAAGTTACAATTATCGACTTGGTGGGTCAGTCGAAAAACAAATTGATCAACGCTTTCACTGTTTTCTTGTGTCATCTGGCGAAAAATGTGTCTTTCGTATGGTATGGTTGCTTTCGGCGAGAAGTGTTCATCTAACATCTATAAAGCGGCCTCGTACTCATCGATTCCATCTTCGCGTTCGAACGTAGGAAGTGTTTCAAATATCTCCTGGACATCTGTGCCAACACAATGAAGAAGCAGCGCTTTCTTTTGCTTAACATTCGTTACTCCTCTTCCATCGACGAAAAAACTGAAAAGATTTTTTCCACCTTTTCCATCTCGGTGATACACTTGTTACGTCTCCTCTACAATCAAATGATTGAACGCCTCCAATCTCGATATTTAGTGCCATCATAGTTAAAATGGCCCGTATTCACTTCATTGATCGTTATCTTTCATCCTCGTCGCCAATTATGGTATCTACGCTGTAGGATGGCTCTAGATTGTTCGGATTTACAACAGCTTCCAGATTACTGCAAGATGAAGAAGACAAGCCCCTTTTGTCCATCACACGATACAATGCATCTTCAAATGTTGGTGATAGTTTATTCTTCGATTTACTATTTCTTAACAATACCACAGTAACGAAACGTTAGTCTTTTACTAAATATATTCTTATTATGTTTTTGAGATGTTGTTAAAAGTTGTTTGTTGGGCGCTGATATTTTTAACTTTAATTCGTTTCCCGTCTGATGTTTCACTAGCAGCAATATTGACAAGGGTAAGCTAGTTATGCTAAGAATTTTCCGACTATTTTAGTTCCAGCACCCAAGCTGAACGCAGCTTTTCTTTTGTTTGCAACACCGTTTGAAGTGTGGGATGCTATAGGCGTTACCTTATCAGGTCGTTTAGAAAAATTGTGCAATAGAACTGCTAGGATAATCGCTATCCTGGTGTACATTGAGCGAACTTAGAGCTCTTATTAAAGCTAAATGTATTAAAATTGTTCATGGTTTAGCTTCAAAGGGATTGTCCGAGATATTTAGAACAACAAATGCCTCCAATAATTACAATCTAAGGGGGTTATCTACTGCATTATATATGCTGAAACCAAAAGCAAGATTATAAAAAAAAAAACCCTTGTTATCGTGGAGCTAAATCATGGAATAGCTACCAAGTGAACTGAGAGGTATGAGATCTTTGAATTCCTTCACTAAAAATATTTCTCCAACAGTCTGATTTAATATTTCTTGGCCTACGTTATTTGTTTTTATTCTTTACATTCTATGTAATATCTTGATATCTAGTTATTAATTCATGGTTATTCACTTTGTAAAATTAAAGTAACTATCTCATGTTTGGGGATTTTACGTATTCGTATTCTTTGGCTTTTTTTAAATAAAAATGTAATATATATTGCCTTTGAAAAATTTGACCTTCATGGCAATTTTCGACGTCAAAGTTGGCGATTTGGCAGTTGATCCATAACATGACCTCCGTAAAGCCTGTCCTTTAGTCTTTTTTTACTGTAATCTGTATTCGCAGAAGAAGAAGATATGCTAGCAAGTGTTTCTGACTGTCTTCGAACAATTCTGAGGTGATCTTCGCGAAAAATTTGAATTATTCTCTACAGAGGCTACTTGTTTCTCTATATAAATAATTTACTGCGGTTTTCAATCGTTCCTACCTTGACGTCATTTCTGGCGACCAGTTAGCAGTGATTTTTCTCCCGACGACGTCATGAAAAAACTGCCAAATCGCCAACTTTGACGTCGAAAATCTCCATGAAGATCAAACTTTTGAAAGACAAGATATATTACATTTTTACTCAAAAAAGCCGGAGAATGCGAATACGTAAAATCCCCAAACGTGAGGTCGGCAGTGAAAATAACTCTGTTATCTTATTTATTCTATTTGTACGTAAAGGCCCCTCTTGGAAACCAGCTTTGTCTGAATAGGGTAAGCGTGTTGAAAGGAAGTTTTAGTCACCAAGAATGCATTGTAATTCGACTAGTGGTAACGATGTTGATATCATTGAAGCTATACGATGGAGTTCTGGTCTGAAATCAGGCCATGAGCTAGTTTTGGCGTAAGATAAGATACGATACTGCGCAGGCAGTACGTGACTTTAGGACGAAAGGTTTTCTCCAAACGTTTTTAAATTGTCCATTTTCAGTTTTACTTGCGATACCATCAGTTAACGTGGGCAACACAAGCCGCTGCAAGTTCTGCTCTTTTACTATTTCCCAGTTATGGGTGAAAAAAGTTCATCAGTACCTTGCCCAGATTTTCTATGAGTTATTGTTTTCATAATCTGTTTCACAATGGCTCTTGAGGACGTCAAATTTGACGTGAAATATGAACAAGTTCAAAATTAATAATGTTAGTTGTTGCTCCGAGTGATGAACCATACCGGACAAGTAGAGAAAACTCTACTTGGCCGGGCAGGTATTCGAACCCTCATACTTGTCCTATGGTTCATCACTCGGAGTAACATCTAACATCATTATTCTCTACCCGAGTTCATTCTTCTACTGAAGCCATTTAAAATCAAATAGGATTTAAATATCCCGATATCGAAGAAACTAATATATCTTTCGAAATATCAAGAGCCAAAGTAACATCAATTTCGCGACCAGCTCCCAACTTGACCTGTAGCTAAGTTGGTACAGCATCGGACTAGTAAACCGAAGGTCGCGGGTTCGAATCTCTGCCGGGCCAAGTAGAGTTTTCTCTACTTGTCCGGTACAGTTCTTCACTCGGAGTAACAACTAACATTATTCTCTACCCGAGTTTATTCTTCTACTCAAGCCAAGCTCAAATTTATTTCCAAGCTAGCGCAAGCCAACGCAAATTGGTTCAAACTGGGCACAAACTTAATTCGCTGAGACTGGTTTGCTTTTAATGGCGTTATGATTTACCTGTTACAAACTTGAAAGATTTTTTTGGAGACTTTGAAGACTAATTTCTCAGATGTCAACATACATTTCTAAAAACGGGAATAGCTAATGGTCGTGTGTAGCAAGTCGTGAGTAGGAAGTTGCGGGTCGTGAGGTAAAATGTTGTGGGTTGTGGGTAATAGGTCTTGAGTTATAATTTTCTCTGGAAATTATGAAATAAGTTATAACCATATCATTATTGCAATTATCGTGGTGATATACTTACATGACACCAATTCTACGTTGTCTTTTTTAACGAGGTATGGTTGCAATACTTTATTTAATGATGCTACGTGATGAATAACAACAACTAATCTTTTATCAGAGTCTTGCACCACGATAATCGCAGTAATCGTATTGTTATAATTTATTCCATAACTTCCAGAGTAAATATGACCCTCGACCTTTTGCCCACGAACATCAGCTATTCCCTTCAAAAACCAGAGCTTTGAAGACCACCCATAGGAGATTGCAAACCAGGGCCGCGTACGTGGCACCTTTACTGACCTCCGGGGGGCTGGGAGCTTTGCCCCTTATTTCTCAGAAGTTATTTTAAGACGTATGAAGTAAAAAGGACAAATCCAAAAACATTGAAAATCTTCATGTTTGCCATCTCTAATTTTGTTTTTAGTTGTTGAGATTTTGGAGATGTTTACTCAAGGTGGCATTTTCTTCGAGCTCCTACGATATTTAACTCCTCACTCCCAATTTTGCTCCGGCGTCTTTGTTTTGTGCGACTTTTTCTGCCTTAACTTACTTTTTCTCAGTGTCGTTGAAAACATGTGGATAGCCTTCGGTGACTGCAGGCAGGCTGTAGTCCTAAAAAGTGTAGCAAGTTCTTCAGAGCTCAAGCTCTGTTTTCTCGCTGATTACCAATGGCACTGAGGCCATTTAAATGAGAGAAAATAATTTTTTATAAAAGACAGCGCGAGCATTCGTATGAATGGACTACTACAAATTTTTTCATGACCTTAAAATACGTAGTGAAGATCTAAATCCTAAAAATACTCGTAAACGCACAGTTCCCATTATAGTTTACCTCTGCGAATTTTGTTTTGAGTAAATGGTCCCGTAGTTGTCAGTAAGGAAATCATATAATGTGCGTCGCATATAAAGATAAAACAAGGATTTAAATTTATCCATCATTTAACCTCAGCTTGATAGTAGTACATGTTATGGGATTTATTTTCATTAAGCTAATGCTATGCTAAGACTTATCCCACCAGATACAGCCTGAAAAAGTTTCCCCTTTAAGTGACGCGGTAGCAAATCTCCTACTTATTAATTTTATTCTGGCAAACGTCAGACAATTTTAATCATCAAGGGGAGACCCCCAAAAAATCTGCCACCTAAATGGTTAAATCTTCATCACATACAGAAATTTTTTTATACAGAAAGTTTTCTATGGTATCTTTACTGATCACCGATAAAATATTATTTTTCATTTTTCCATAGGATACGATGTTGTTGTCGTGGCGTCGACTTCAATATAAAAACTAGAACATTTCTCATACTCTTGGTCATACTAATTTTATCTTCTCGTGATGATCATATCGGTTACTTATAGACGTATGAAAGAAAAACTTTGTGTCTTACTTTCTCGGCACGGCCATGCAATGCTTTCAACAAAACTAATAGAGTAGCAGTAACCTTGCCCTGCAAAGGCACTTGACAAGATGTCTGAAGTCTCAATATTTGAATAGAACCCCATATATAGACTTTGTAATGAACTGTGGGCGATGTTTTACATGACTGTAACTCTATTAGGCAACTCTAGTCAATTCAGTCTTTAACATTTACAACTGACAACGTTCCATGCTCTTTTTGCAACGCATCGTTAAAAATGTGTTGAATGTACCCTAATGACTAGAAATTAATCATTTCTTTCGTGTTAACACGCTACTTTTGGCGTTGCCGTAGTTGACGACTATTCTCATCCTAAAACATCCGATTGAGTGCATAACTCACGAAACTATCGAACCGGTATTAGCTTTGCACAAATGGTTTAGTACAATCGTGAGTCACTCAATTCCGTCACATGTGTCAGGGCGATAAACATCGCCGGTAAAATCGCCCGTGTGAACAGCCCCAATAACTGATTTATAATTAACAATCTGAACTATGATGGAATGTCGCGTAATCTCAGTAAAAATGTTGAATTAATAATATGAGTGGGGGGGTTATCGTTTCCTGTTTCGATTTACATAACGAAGATATCAGTGTGTCGCTGGCTAGAGGACGGTCGTATGTCAAGATCGTTGAGAGTTTTAAACGTTTTGTCAGAGATATGGAACAGTCAGGGCAAGCCGTTAGGGAAGGTACCGGAGTTCACGATGTCCCGGCATTATCAGGTATTATATTATGTAGTAAACCCGAAGATTTACTTGAGCTCTACAATTATTGTATCACAGTTTATAAACTGCTTGAGTACTACATCGGTACGAATAATCAAAATTTGATCAGTACATCTCTTCTTAAATTACACTGGCTTTGCTTATTTAGTCTACATTATAAAGGTTATTTACAAACGTCGCCTATTTTGTGTACAACAATGAGCTTGTCACCTCGATGCTGACGAAAGTTGCACTTCACGTAAGAGTTGTTGACATACCTCAAAACGATATTACCTCCAGTTTTTCTCTTCAACTTATGTGAAGTTACTTAATGTTAAAAACGTACTTGACAAACTGGGATTTGCATGACTGGCGATAAGACGACAAATTCTTGTATCTCACATTTCTGCGCATCGCTTCTGCCTTCGTTCGCTTAATGAAAGTTCAAATGAAGAGGAAAGGGGATTGTGGGATCTCCAAGTCTGCTTCCGAATGGTTATGTCTTAGTTGAATGTGATTAACTTGAAGTTTATTTAAAATCGACTCAAATTAAAATAACTCCATCTCCGACAGTTATATTTACTTCATGAAAGGCTCTTTCACCACCTGTGCATTGTAAATACGTACATGAGTCTACTCGATTCGGTACAATTGAAGTTAGTGTTTAAAAAAAAGCGTACTGCATGATAATTTAAAAAAAAAACAAAGTGACAAATCAATATCTTCTTTTCCAAAGACCAATCAAATATGTTCTGTTCGGCATAAACTGTAAATTCAGCGTGTACCGTAATCTTTGGTGTGATTATATTCATTTTTGATTTACTAACTGTTTTGAATATGAAAACAAGTGCCTTGTAAATAAGAGAATGGACCACATGCGGCAGTGCTACGATTAATCGACGAAATTAATTAGAAATCTTTATTCCAAATACTGCAGGCTTTCATTCGATCCACTAACAAACGACTAGAATTGGATAAGAATTCCTCTCCACTTGTAGAAATTTCAGTCACTAAAGTTTTAAACTTGTCGGCATTTCTTTTCTAAATATGGCAGACGTTCCTTGCCGGATTCATGTGGCTTTCCTTTTGGGAAATAACTGTTTATTAAATGATAATTACTCATCCGCGACAAATGGTTTACAGTGACGTCATATGACAGTCTTGTTTACATTCTCATTGCGTCTTTTGAAATTTAATGTCGCCCAATTACAGAAATAGCATTGCACAAAATATCTGAAGCCATTAATCATTTTGTGATACACAATGATTCTACAACGAATCGTCGTAAATAAATCGTTCTTCTTGGCATCGCTTTTGTGACCACCAAAACTTTCGTAACTCTTCCTTACGATGTCCTACATGATTAAAATGCCTGCGGAAAGATGGAAAGTGTGCTGTGGTTTTTAACCTTCCTAATTCGTCAATGAACTTGGTAAACAGCAGATAAATTGGGCACATTTTTACCTCATCCCATCGCTTTTAGATAACCTCGTCTCTCCTCCGACACAAAATAACACCCCGCTTATCTCCTCCATAGTTTATTGTTCCATTCACATAAGGTTGGTCTTCATCAAATAGAGCACGAGAATGTACATACCACTTTGTAGTTTGGAATTTGTACCACGAAGAAGGGAATAGAACGTAACAGAAAATTGTTAAAAGAAACTTAAAGACTTTCAGACTATCCTCGATTAAACCTTTTTGTGGGATAAGTAGTAAAAAAGACAAATCTCTAAAAGCTTTTGAAGAATTTTTGACCTCTCGTTTTAAAAATATTTTACAAGCATTAGAATTTGGGGTTTAATCATGTGATAAAAAGATGTTCGCAAAAGGCAATAAAATAAAAGCTAGACTGAAATTAGAAATAGTCTCACAATTTTGGAGACTAGTCTTCTTTTGATGGGAAAGAAAGACAAAAAAAGTGGATTTAGGGTTGTTTGAAAACCATTAACTCTATCTGTATAACCGATTGTCCTGCCTGTGCATTTTTCGCTCAAGCTGCTATTTGCATTTTAAATTTTACTGCATGAAAACTATCCAGCCTACTCACTGGTCTCTCTTTGTTTCTGTTTTGTGTTTCATTTGTTCTTTTGTTCTACATGGGATCATTGACGACTCGATCCGTTGCCAAAGAGTTGAAAGTCTCTTCAGAATTCATCCCTCAAACATTCACTTATCCAGGATGAAATGAACAATTGGACCGTGTTCTTATGCTAATCCACTTAGGAATTTCAAGATAATTGATCTTATCGTTAATCTTATTATTGCGAATGTCGAGGTTTTATTATTTTTGTGGGTGGATACCAGTTTGACCTTACGACCTCATAATCGTTGACCAACTTTATTTGTCCAGTTTGAATTCATGTCCAACGTTGAACCTCTGCCTAGTCGATCTCATATGAAAAAGAAAATAGTTGCATGAATATGTAAATATCTCTTGTTTTGACGAGAGTTTGCCACGGAAAGAAATACACAAATCATTGAAAATACACGAAGTTTTTGAATAATTTCATTAATTATTCGGAAAGCGTTTCTTACCCTCCGGGAACGGCTCCAAAAGGCCAACGTTTGTGCGTTAAGTTCGTATGAGCCTGTGCACGCAGATTTCCTCGTAAACGTGACTCCTGCTGCCACAACGTGATCTCACAAGCAACATTGAGAAATTTCTTGAATGTTAGTTTTCCTGAGTTATGTATTATTTCGAATGAATTTTAAGATATTAATTAAGTTTTTAATTTATTTAGAACTGGACTTGCTCGTTATTATTATGCAACGCGGTGCCAAAATGTTGAAAATTGACCGCAAATCCAGAAGTTCAATGAGAACCTTTACTCTAGACGAAGATATACTTGGCTTTCGTTATTACCCAACTTCAAAACACAGCAGAAGTAAGTATAAAACGTAAACTTTGACAGACCTGAGGGAAGGTTAAAGTCCCTAGGCAGTGGCGTGGCCAAGGCCTAAATTTGGGGGACATGATAACGACGGCTGAGAGACGGGCTAAATATGCCAGATATCGGGACGCATTTGAGGGAGTGATTAGTGATCCCCGACTTCTTGTTGGAAGTTTGAAACTTTTTACAAAGTAAACCCTTGATGACCCAGCAAAAAGTGCCTATCTTGAAATGCCATAGTTTTAATGCGAAAAATATGAGTGTCACTATTGTAGTTTTATTCAGTCTGTACATTGTACATAAGAATACATATACTCATTTTTCGATTCCTTGTACTGAGACGCCGAAGTGTCTTTCTATAATTACTGGTTGAAATTCGGGGGACCTGGTGCCCTACAGCTCCCCCGTCTCCATGCCACTATTTCTAGGATAGAGATCAGAGCGATAGAGATAGAGTGAAGGGATAGAGGTCATGGAGGATATTTTAGCAAAGTAATCTTTAAAAATAGCTCTAATAAAGAAGAATGGTAATCTTTCCAACTTAGTAAAGTTTGTTGTCTTCACTAACATTAACTCAGGTAGGGCTTTATGCCCAAGAGTGACAAGTCTTTGTTCGCTTCAAGATTTATACGCCAGCTAGGATAAAAAGTCACTATAGGAAGGTCCCATGGTAACCAAATTAACTTTTTCTACTCACGTACAACTAAGCCAGAGCACGTATGGATCGATCTCACAGAACGTATGGACATCTTTAGAAGGTGTTCAATTTTAACAACATTGCTTTAAGACATTTTGCTTTTGTGGATCGTGGTGATCAACCTGGCTTACGCATGGCATACCAAAAACCGCGGAGCAATTTAGGATTAGGAGACTAAAAGCTTTTCATGGGTGGTTGAACGGTAAAAATCAGCCAAAATGCTCTGAAAATAGCACTTCTTGGGAATTATTGGGGGCTCAACCCCTTAGCCTCCGGCTCCGGGGTCCATGGATATATTGTATTAACTAAACGTTTAACCCTTTCCTGTCCCCGAGGAGTTTCCCCTTGAAAATTAAAATTGCCTGGCGTTAGAGTAAAACACTAAAGTTTCCATAGGTCACTGAGAACCTATACAGACAGGAAGGAGTTAAGGAGATAGGCTTTAAACCCTTGTCAACCCTTTCCTGTCCGCGGACTTTCCTCTTGACGAGTAAAATCGTCTGGCGTTAACCAGAGTAAAATACTAAACTTCATAGGTCACTGAGGACCTATAGGGACAGAAAGGAGTTAACCTGTCGGAGCACCATTGGCCTTATTCCGGGCAAGTGAAAATTTTGGTGCCAAAATTCTGAGAATACTGCAAAGGAAAGTTAACATTTTCTTCGAGGACTTTATGCATATACATAAAGGTTTTATACTGTGGAGTTTGATCGGAAGTCAAGATGGGTAGTCACCTAGAACATACTGTAAGGAACCGGATGTTCGAAACTGTTTTGATGTCATAGCATGATTTTTTTTATGGACATGTATTCGTCTGCTGGATTTCGACCCAATTCGAGAGCGAAGCCAGTGGCAGAACCTTTATAGAACCATTCGAAAACTTGTAAATAAGAGTCAAAGCTTATTATAAATACCGAAATAAAGCAGAAGATTAATATTTAACGTGTATCAACTCTGATCCGTGCTGTACGCTTTAAATAGAAATCTGTTGAGAATTTTAAATCTAAGGAACATAAATCATATAATAAACCACCACTACATGCGGAAGGTGTTCATTCTTGAAAAAGGTTGAAATATTTTTTGAAAATAAAACATTTAGGGACTTAGAAAGTACTGTCCATGTAATTTTTGAATCCTAAATCACGGAAGCTTTGCTTAATCACGAGGCTCATTTTCGGTATAAATAAAATCGTCACCATCACCCAAATGCAACATATTTTCAATGTAACGACTTTCAACTTAACCCGTACTACTCCTTAAACATTTTTGTACGCCAATTCGGCCATATCACGTAGGAATGTGATAACTGATATGTCTGGAGGGCGTGTAATTCTTTATACCCCAGGCTCAGTCCTTCCTTGGTATGCTCTTACTTAAAGTCAACTTATTAAGAGTGTTTGGTGGTAAAATATTACTTTTTTAATTATTTAATTTTTTAAATTTTCATGTTACGTATAATTGACTTTTTGTAATACTTTGTATTACTTTTTTTGATTATTGTGTTATGTATTTTTCGCGAGATGCCTTACGTATTTTACCCATCAATCTATCTATCTATCTATCTATCTATCTATCTATCTATCTATCTATCTATCTATCTATCTATCTATCTATCTA
>JBAHVQ010000001.1:1604908-1625662 GCA_036872915.1 Nanipora kamurai
ACACACACACACACAGATACATATACACACACACACACAGATACATATACACACACACACACAGATACATATACACACACACAGATACATATACACACATATACATATACACATATATACATATACACATATACACATATACACATATATACATATACACATATACACATTGATTGATTGATTGATTGATTTTATTTAAACATGGTAGTTCTATCAGAAAAAAATTACAGGAGAATTTTTAGCTCTGGTCTACCTAGAAGCCGTGTTAATATAACTGAACCTATTTATAAGTTGTCTTCTTTTTTTGTGTTTTTTTTTAAGTATATGTTATTTATATTATGTACAATGAGTATAGCTAATTGTTGATATACAGATATATACAGAAACACATATATACATATACACATATATACATATATATACATATACATATATACACACATACACATATACACATACACATATACACCACAGATTTGACTGGACTAAAACAACAATTCTAAACCATGCCAACATGAGACATGTACATGAATTCAAAGAAGCATGGCACAGCCTAGAGAACCTCGCAATTAACAGACACATCGACATACCTGCAGCATACCAACAACTTCAACAACACCAAAGCATCTTCAGAGGATCAAAAGCCACCAATAGGAATGCTGAACAAAACCAACCAATCAAAGCTCTCCAAAACCAACCAATCATCGACCAGACCAACCAACCAATCAGACACTCACTACACCTATGCAATCAAACACATATAAAAACATCTCTTCCAGAACAATCTCACACAGCCTGACGAAGACTTGAAGCACCAAGTTGAAAGCTTGCACCAAAAAACCACAATCCGGAGAACATCATTATAAACATATATATATATATATATGTATATATATGTATATGTATATGTATAGCTATAAAAAATAATATTCTATTATAATAATGCAGGTGTAAATTAACAAAATTATCAAATCAGATCAATTGAATTTGAAATTGAATTGTACATTAAATTAATATCCTGTATTTCAGTGATATTCAGGGCCTCTTAACATTAGGTGGAACTTGTGCCCCAAGCCCTCTCATTGGCCCCTCCAGACCTTATTGTATTGGACTCCCAGAGTACTTGATTTTGTGCACTAAACTGGTGAATTATCAGAGCTGGTGATTTATGTTTGATTGGCTATTAATGCTAATATTTTGGCATTGAATCTGGCAAGTGTTGCACAGTTCGAAGACAGAATTCACCAGGGTTAAGAGTCATGAATCTGCAAACAGGAAAATCCTCCAGAGCCATAAACATAAGATCCCAAGTAATTAAATATTTCTAACTTTCATACCATGCTAGATGGGAAAAGTGAGAATCCACTGAGCATGCCAGGACTTCACAGTTTATGGCTCGGAACTCTTCAGCACGGTCACTGAATGATATGATTTCAGTAGGACACACAAAGGTGCTAAAAAAAATTGAAAGAACAATATAAACATTTGGTGAGAAGACATAGTCCATTAAATGGTAAGTGAACATCAAAATTTTAAATTCTTGGTTGCAATATGGTGAAGAGGTTTTTAAAAAGGTTCTACAGCATAAAAGGGGTTTCATGTTGGTACACAAGAACAAATATTTCAAACATCACTGATAGCTTTTAACTATTTTCAGTTTAAAGCTGGACTTTTCTGGGATCCACAGCTCAGACATCTCAATAGAAAATCTGTTATCTAGGTGACTAGAACCCTCACTTGCTGAAAGCTTAATAAATTTTTCCTCAAATTACGGTTCTTGAACTTTGTAAAAAAATTGCTGCAATTTAGAGTTTTAAAGCATGGGAGATAATCAAAACCTTATGCACAAGAAAAGTAACATATGTGGCATGAAAACTAGGTCAAAATGCTCTGCCATCAGGTGTGTGTAAAATATGAGCTTTAGAGAGACAAGGAAAACACTTTTACTTGCTCAAATGGTAAGGCAAAGTTGACATGACACCATACTGAATACATAACCTGTCACTAAATCCTGGGTCAACTCCTCCTTTGCTGTCACCATCATTGCCACCACCCTCATACGTAAAGTCTTATGACTAGACTGAGACACAGCAAGTGAACCTCACTAATGATAGCCACTAAGCCAGTATCATGTAGGACTGGAAGCGGAAAATTTCCGAGGGGTTTTCTATACTTAGTCTTAATTTCACCAATGAAACATCACACTAAGAGTGAATGGGATTTTACCAGTAGATGACTACAATCTCCTTGGACTCCTTAGCTCCAGGTTGACTGAGTAAGTAGGGAATTTCACCTTTGACCACTAGCAATAAATTTCTGTTATAAATAACACATGATAAAGAAATACTTTGTCTTGTGCTTAAAATTTCCCGCAGCATGGGAATAACATGAGCTACCCTTAGAAGACAATGAATATCTTTCCCTTCAAGGTACAGGCTGTGAAGGGGAGCCAAAGGCATTCATGTTTTGTCATCCCTCTCCACCATGAGCTTCTGTCATATGGCTTGAGGGAAATTTGAAATTTCCTCTTTGATCAAAGTCTCTTAGACTAACTCCCTTTAAACTTTTACGCATTGTGTAGCTGCTGTAGGGAAATTTCAACACTAAATTCCCAAGTCATGATTACATATTACTTATAATAAATACTATTTGTGATGCATCAGTTTATAAAGCTTTTAAACATTTATGGTAGTCAATTTAACAACAAGTTATCATCACTGAAAATCCGTGTCATAGCTTAATCAAATGTTGAAAGCAAGGACACAAAATGCAATCACCTTTAACTCAATCTTCCGTAATTTAAGCCTTTAACATATGCCCAAAACTCATCACTGTAATGAGTAAAATTGTCTGGCATAATCTGGAGTAAAATACTAATGTTGGCCCTTGCCTCCTGATGGGTTAAAAGACAATAGTAATAAAATCTGTAACAATTGTAAACATACAAAGAGTTTAATGTGGATCAACTTGGTGACTATGGCAATTGTCAAAATCAATTTCTGCACTTAGGTTGGTTGATCTTTTAGCTTAATCATGTTGTAAAAGAAACCATTACTGGAACAAGAGAATGAATTTGGGAAGCCTAGTTTTTGACCCCTGAACTGGTCTTTCCTTTGATATATAAAAGCAACACGCTGTGTTATGCTATGGACTAGATAGGTTTTTACCCTTTGATGCCTAGGGTTCATCCCCTGATCAGTAAAATCACTTGGTGTTATCCAGAATAAAATACTAAAGTGTGCTCTTGCCCATTAATGGGTTAGACATAAGTGCCTTCACTATTTGGAAAGTGCTCAGCTCAGCCTCCAGAAAGCCATCATACACCTGCTTTCAAAGAATGTTTGAAAAATAAAGTCCAGATTTACACAGAAAGTAAAATGATGATTAAAGAAATTTAACGGCCAACAAGCAAAACATTCTAATTGGAAAAAAGCAAACGGTGTGACCTAGTGATAAAGATACTGTACCTGTTCTGAAGGTTTTTCACACTGAAAATACTAACAAACATTTCTGTTTTATCATCACTAAAAAATGCTTAAATAGTCTGGTGCCGATGTACAGTTTTGTTTTTAAAAGTAAAATTGTTGTTTTACCAACCATTGTATCTACACAAAGCTTCTTTGCAAAAAGAATGTAAAGATGGATGCACCATCCAAAATGTTGCTGGAAATATTTAAGTAATTTTGACTTTTAATGAGTTCTCTTTTCTCATGTTTACCATCACTGCAGGGCATTCATCTTCAATATAACATGCATCTGCCACAGATGACAGTTAGCTTTCACAAATATAAATAATTACCACAAAAACTTAGAAAAGTGCCAAAAATTTGGTAATTTCAATGTAACAGATCTCCCTGCATATATAATAAAGAAACAATTCTGCTTTTTTGAATCAAAATATGTCTCTATAGGTTTGCCATTGATCAATTACTGGTTACACCATAGAATCTGACACATTAGATTCAGGCCCATGCCTGATGTGGGGGGAAGGTATGCCTTGAACTATCCTGAAATTTGCTAGAAAATATTGTAGTATGACAAGTGACAGGGGAAAATGTCCTTTCTTTTATTTAGCTATTATTTGAAGTCTAATGATAAAATAAACAATTTTTGCAGCCAAATCATAGTGTTGCATTTTATTATAATTTTGATGTTACTGAAACTGGAAACATTGTAAATAAAACTACAGCTCCACAGACCCCTCTAACAAACGAATTTTGCAATTTTAGCCCTCCTGCCATTAACCCCTCAGATATGGGCCTGTAGATTACTTTTGAAACATTCTTAGGTTTACATAGACCTGACAACACAATCTCACACCATATACCATATGGAGTTTTGAGTGATAAGCCCTATTACACAATATTTTTAATCATTTCTGCAATAACTAAATAGGGACAGATCCATTGTCTTAATATACAGTAGAGTGTGTATACTTGGTTTTGATGGGAAGCAACTAACACACAAAATATACCATGTAATTTTATCTATGATGGTGAGTTTGTGAGGTTATTTTTATTGTATCTTATTAACTTAAAAAACAATAAACTACGTGTGTCGAAGCTCATAGGACCCTGCATCATTGGCACTGCTAATCATAGCCATCAAGTCCTGTTACGTAACGACCTTTAAACATTTTACTGGAGAACGGCAATTTTAAATTGAATTGTCACCTACGGTTATTGCTCTAAACCCTTCTATTAAAGGGTAAAAAAACTAAAGGGTATAAACTAAACAAAACAAAAAAAGAACGAGATTGGTGAAAGAACAAGTAATATTTACTTGTGTTTGGCTGTTATATAAGTAAGCGATAAAGGTTACCAGGAAGCGAGTGAAAACCATCGCAATTGGGTGATTTCAGTTTTCGAATAGGAAATACAAGTTTCAATTTGCCTGTTTCTTTTGTTAACCAAACGCTAAAGCAGTACTTCCTTCAGTTTAGGCCTTAGTGTTATATCGGTACACCATCAAAGAAACACGACTGCTAGGAAGCTTCTGACAGTTCTGTATAATCAACATGTACATTGTAAATCGTTCTAACCCAGGTCCATAATAGGTCCTTTTTAATGAAACATGGCAAGTCGATGCAACCAAGTGATTTGTACTGTACATAAGCAGATACTGTGCTTCAGCATAAAAATGACGAGGCACCGCCAGTTTTCATGGTATGAATTTACTAATCGTATGCATCGTGCAGACACGTGTAATGAGTATTGCTGAGATAAACCTATTTCAGTATCAAATTCTTTACCATATTTTAAACGAAATTCGTTTTTAATTTAACTACTTACAAGTCCAGAGGGTAAAAGAATAAGACCAGATATTTCCCTATTTAAAAAATACAACAAAAATGTTCGTTTAACGTGGGAAACGATCAGAAACATCATGAGCCTAAACTCGCTGAACCACTTAACTATTTCGGTACCTTTGTAGTCTGACAGTTTGACATCGACGAACTCCCCATCTTTAACCGCTGTTGCACTGAAGGATGGTGCTGGTTTTTGAATGTAGGCTTTGCTCATGGTCAATCTGCAAGTGACAAGTTTCCCTGCTTCGCTCAGGATGCACGAATTACACGAAATAAATAGTATTTATGCGAATGATCACATGACATTAGGTATAAAAGTACACCCCCTTGGTGTTTATAATTAGAAGCTATTTTCAAGTAACGCGAGTAGCTGTTCACGCAAACAATGAAATGTCAAAAATGAAAACATATATTAAACAACATACCCTTTCTTATAAATTAAGAGGTTACTTAACGAAGCAGATTCTTCTTTCTCACAGGCAAATGGGCTAATTCAGGCTGGGTCAGATCGTCACACGTGGTAACTCACGCAGTATATAAGAATTCTGACGATTAGATTACTCAGGTGATGTTTTCCTTTGAGATACGGGACCCATAGGAACTACGATGAGGATCAATTCAGGGGAGGCACTAGTTTGCAGTGCAGCACCAGACTAGGGGGTAGTGGAACTCCCCCCTGTCGTGGAATGCTGGTACCCCGGTCGGGAAAAGCGTCGGGAAAAATAGAACAGGGTCAGGGAGTGATCAAACATCACGAAAGCATAATTTTGACCAGTTTTAGCTCAGACATCCAGAGCTTCGCCCCCTGGCCCCCACTGTGGACCAATGGCCACATTATCAGGGAAACGCTGGCACTGCCACTGGACCAGTTTCAATCCAGGTCCAAAGTCCTATTCCTTACTCCAGCAGTGACATGCCTTGGCTAACTCTAGTAATACGTTATCGCGAATAGCCTTCTTTTGGTGTTATCGACGACAACTTCACAAAACAAATTTTAAAGACTTTATTCACTCAGATCACACACAGTTTCGCCTTCAATTCACCCAAAGCTTTTTGTTTTCTAAATCTACATGACCCACGTGTCTTTGACTGATACTTCCGGTCAATCACGTCACTAAAAACATGCGAACAGCTACCAATATCCAACACTCTCCACTTGGAAATAAATGTCGTCATTTTACCTGGAGATTGACTAATGCTATAGTGCCTAATCACAACAGAAGATAAACTACAGTGGTTTCAATTATTCTGAGCATTCAATGTTCAGTGTGTTCAACGGGAGGAAAGATGATTCAAGTTCAAAAATTTTTGAAAAACTTGTATTTGAACAAGTAAATAATTACCTTCTTAAAAATAATATCCTGACTTCTCATCAGTCAGGATTGAGAAGTGGTCATTCC
Source organism: Nanipora kamurai (assembly GCA_036872915.1). NCBI lineage: Eukaryota > Metazoa > Cnidaria > Anthozoa > Scleralcyonacea > Helioporidae > Nanipora > Nanipora kamurai. The sequence goes on from JBAHVQ010000001.1 coordinate 1,611,617, forward strand.
ACTTGTTTATCATTAAAAACCACTAATTCCTGGTTTGTAAATATGGACAAAGACCATGTAAATGGCGTAATCTTTTTAGATCTAAAAAAAGTTTTTGACACTGTCAACCAAATTCTCATCAAGAAATTAGACTTATGGCTTTAGAAACGCAGCTTTTCATTGGTTCACTTCGTATCTAAATGATCGATCACAGGTATGTAATGTAGGCGCTTCATTCTCGAACAGTGCACGAATTATTACGGGTGTACCACAGGGGTCAAATGTTGGTCCCTTACTCTTTCTATTATATATCAATGATCTGCCTAACTGCTTAAGTCACTCTGCATCTGATCTATTTGCTGATGACCCAAACTAACGGTTGATGGAATAATGGCAAATGAAATTGAAGCAAAATTAAAGGATTTAAATAATGTTCATCAGTGGCTGTTAACAAACAAATTAGCACTAAATGTTAAAATAACCGAGTACATGCTTATTGGATCAAGACAAAAACTTTCCCGAGTAATTAATGAACCTCAACTGCATCTAGGCACTGAAAAAATTAATCGTGTCAAATCGATTAAGACTGTAGGAGTGATTGCGGATGAATGTACACTGCCCTTCAAAAGTTTGGGAACGCTTTGAGTCAACAAAGATTATTGATGATTACAAATATTTTACTAGTGATTTTTTCTATTTGCAATACACTTCGAGCTGAGAAATAAATTCTTATAAAAACTCTTGTTACTAGCCCATTTGGATAAGATTGTATAATGGTTATTTTATATTAAACATCGAAGTTCACGTTACATAGTATATATTTATACTTAATGCTAAACACAAATTTGGTTCATGTGGGAGCTTGATAAATATCAGACAACTAATGGACGTTCGTCGAGCTCGTTATCTCAGAAAAACGATTGCTGAGCCCTAGACGGGAATAGAACCCGCAACCTTCTAATGACAGCTAACGAGCTTGACGAACGTCCATTAGTTGTCTGATATTTACCAAGCTCCCACATGAACCAACTTTGTGTTCAGCATTAAGTATTTACATCCTTATTATCACATCGCGACTTCCACTTAGGCAGTACATACAGTATGACGAGCCTGCAGCCTAGCCCACCATCTGAGTCATCGTAGATCAATGGTTAGTGCGTCTCACCGGTCATCAGAAGGTTGCGGGTTCGATTCCCGTCTAGGGATCAGAAATCGTTTTTCTGAGATAACGAGTTGACGAACGTCCATTAGTTGTCTGATAGTATATATTGTTAGGTTACCAGGGGCAGATTGAATGGATTTGGTATGAGGACAGTGTTAGTATGACCGTAATAAAAGCTTTTACACAATGATATCATATTATACCCTTGGGGAGCACAGTTTAATTAATGTCATTAATTTGTGAAGATCCTCTGTGCGGTATTTTAGTTTGGACACTCTGAAGTCAACACACACATAAGTGATGGCTAAAATCTAAGCAGCGTTTCCTAGGAACACGTCAGTCTGCAGTGTTTCACGATCTGAAGGCTACTCCATGCGTGCTATAGCCGAGAAATTAAGGATTTCACTCCATGGAGTTCACCACTGCCTCACAAGGAAAGCCAAGACTGGGTTTAATCTGGACAGGAAAAGACGTGGACGGCCAGAAAATACTTCTCCTGCGGATGACAAGCACATTAATTTGCAGCCTGCGCAACAGATACCTGACATGTCCAGAAGTTACAGCAGACCTGAACAGCACACATGAGACGTCTGTATCCTCCTCCACTGTACGCCGACGACTCAAAAACTCAGGACTAATGGATCGTGTATCCTGCAAGAAACCTCTTCTGACGACACAAAACAGAAAGAAAAGGTTGGCGTGGGCTAAGTAGCACTAACACTGGACCAAGGCAGTGAATAAAATTTCTGTCGTCAGATGAGTTACAATTTGAAGTTTTTGGGAGTAAGGGACGGGTATTTGTGAGACGCAGAAAGGGGGAAAAGATGATGACACAATGCATCAAACCCACAGTTAAACATGGAGGAGCAAGGGTGATGGTTTGGGGTTGTTTTGGTGCATGGAAAGTCGGCAATTATCGAGTGAAAGGAATTCTTAACCAGCATGGCTACCATTCCATTCTTCAACATCAAGCTATCCCCTCGGGACGTCGTATTGGTCCAACTTTGTCCAGCAACAAGACAATGATCCAAAACACACTTCTAAGCTGTGTAAATCATACTTGGAGAAGAAAGGGTCACAAGGAGTGTTGTCTATCATGGATTGGCCTGCCCAGTCGCCAGTTTTGATACCGACAGAGTTGGTCTGGGAAGAGTTAGACCGGAAAGTTAGAGAAAAATGTCCAACCAGTAGAACAGATCTTTGAGGAATTCTTCAGGGCATTTTCTGGGCTGAACGTTTAGAGAAACTGACAGATAGGATGCCGAGAGTATGCCGTGATGTTATAGCTGCCAAGGGAGGGTTCTTTGATGAAAAGAACATTTAATAACAGAAATTCTTGGGCTGTGAAAATTCATCAAACTGGTATTAACTTGAACTTTGACGTCTAAAGTAGAATAACCATTATAAAATCTTATCCAGCTGGGTTAGTAACAAGAGTTTCTTTGTAAGAATGTATTTGTAAGAATGTTCTCATGTGGAGGTGTATCGCAAATAAAAAGAATCATTGGTAATATATATGCAATCATCTCTGTTAACTCAAAGCGTTCCAAACTTTTGAAGGGCAGTCTATCACCTGGGATAAACATATTGAGCAGGTATTGAGTAAAGCCTCAAAAGGGATTGGCCTCCTATGAAGATCTAAAGATTTAGTCGACAGAAATTCCTCATATTCCTTATTATATATTATACATACAATGTATAAAGCTCCTGTTCTCCCATACTTTGACTATTGTGCACTAGTATGGAGCAACTGTTCTAAAAAATTACTAAATAAATTAGAAAAACTTCAAAATAAAGCGGGTCGTATTATCTCAGGTGATACTTTTGACACGCCATCAGATATAGTTAGAGATAAACTTGGTTGGGAAACGTTACAATCCAGGCGAAAGGTCAATTGCTCTCTTTAATGAGAAAAATATTGCAAGGGAAGATGAATAATGACCTTGCGGATTTACTTTTGATTTCCAACAAAGATTGCTAAATTTTAGAAGCAAGAATCGTGTTCTGTGGACGTTCGTCAAGCTCGTTTACTCAGAAAAATCGTTTTTCTGAGTAAACAAGCTTGACGAACGTCCTCTGTTGTTCTGATATTTACCAAGCTCCCACATGAGCAGGCTTTCTACTCAGTGTTTAAGTAATCGGGTTCTGTCTCTTCCCAAACCAAATTCAAGTGCATTAAAAAAATCCTGTAGCTATAAAGGAGCTAGAATATGGAATGATAATTCTGCAACCAATAAATTGGAAATAGACAGATAATTTCTAATCTAATTTAACAATTTTATTATTTTAGCAATATATTATGTAACTTCAGTTCTAATCTTTCATTTAAAATGTGTGGCCCTCTGAAAAGCAACTTTTTATGTATTAACTTCTTATTTATGCTTACGGTAGATACCTTTATTATTACAGTTGAGAGGTTACTGTGTTTAAATAATTGTAAATAAATAAATAAATAAATAAATAAATAAAGAAAGAAAGAAAGAAAGAAAGAAAGAAAGAAAGGAAGGAAGAAAGAAAGAAAGAAGAAAGAAAGAAAGAAGTAATTAATGGTGCATATGAAAAATGTTTATTGTTCACCCTGGGCTGTTTGTTGGATGCATAGGCGTGGAGATTCTGCAGCGTCCCTTCTTGGTCTGAACGTAGTTGCTTCTGGATTGAGAACCGCTGGAGCTGGTAGTCTGTCATCACAAGTGAGTTCCACGGGGTAAAGTTGCTGCACTGCACGCTCAAGGTGTGAATTTCTGGCACGTAGTTTGGCCACTCTGACTATTCCGTCTTTCCTTGCAACTATACTGTTTGATAATTCCCAACGGTCCTCTACCACGCTGGTAATGGTCATTTAGATCCTACTTGGGCTCGGTGCCTTTTGCCAAGATTCCGCAAATACTCTCTGGTCCAACGTCTCCAGATAGCCTCCTTACAATTCGGCAAATGCTTCGCCCGTTTTCGCAGGTCACCGTCCTCAATATGATGCGGTTGTAACTCCGGTAATATGTTACTGTTTCGAGTTTGGTGTAAGCACTGCGTACTGTAAATCATCTTCCGCATAACTCAATAGCCGATTGCTCAGTGCCACTTCGACATCGAACATTACTTCTTCCAACTCCTTTCATTGTAAAAGACCATTTGCGATAGTCTTGTTCAAGGGTGCTTTGACATGTCCAATCATCCTTTCAAGCTGGCCGCCCAACCTACGGTTAAACTGCCATCTGATTTGGTCTATCGATAGGTAATTTTGCAATTTTTTGTCTTTTGCCACGGTTCTGACCCTATTTGAGGCGCCTACAAAAGTTCTACCCTTATCGGAGTAAATCCTCTCTGGTCTCCCTCTCCGCGCGATCAAACGTTTAAGGTTTGCTAAAAAGTTGCCTGGGGCAGGAGTTCCATGTAGATTCCTCTTGTTAGGCTGCAAGAATAAAAAGAATTTATGCCTTTCCTTCTCTTTGTTTAGATACACAGTATCGTGGAGGACCGGCATAGTCCACTCCAATTACTTGTTAGGGGTTTATACCTTCAGTGCGTGTGGTAGGTAACATTCCAGACGGCGATGTTGCATATGTTGTGGTCGTAAATCTCTTGCATCCACGACAACTCTTGTGTACTTTCTTTACCAGTCGTCTTAATCTTGGTATTCAATAACGAATGCAGACTCTGGTCTTTGATGACCCAACTCCACCATTCAGTGTGAGTAGATGTGCTTCCTCCACGTCTAGGCGGGAGAATGAGTGTATATCTCCCTGACACTCACTTGCTTCTAGCAAGCCGCCCCTACTGGTCTGTAGGTTCAACGCAACGCGATCTGGTTCGAGCTCACAGTTCTCCTGGGCTTGCTTCTCTGGCGTCCGGTTTCGGCTGTGGTTGGTGGTCCCTCGATGCGGGCTGTTCCACGACTACGGAAAGAGTTGTGTGCAAATCTGCGGACCATGTACACACCCGTACGGCTTTCTACCAGGGAAATGTCTGCAATACGTCATCGATCTCACTCTCATTGCTCACTACCACTGCAAATATTTGTTTAACAGCCTTAGATTCAGCGTTGCTTTCAGTTGATGGCTTTGTCACTATGTTCTTTGGCCAGTCTTCTGGGTTGGCAAGCCATTTTGGTCAACGCCACCGTAATTCTGCGTTGTTCACTTGGCCACCTCTACTCGCGAGATCTGCAGGGTTATCAGCTGTGGGGACGTGTCGGTGTCACCAAATCACATCTTCGTGATCACTGATTTTCTTCACGCGATTTGCCACGAATTGTTTGTAGTTCCCATTACCTTTGATCCAATGTAATACTACCGAGCTGGCAGACCAACAATGGACACTCTTTACGGGAAATCCGGTTAACGCCTCTCTCGCATTCGTAGCTAGGTTGACGACCATATGACCTGCTACAAGGTCAAGTCGTGGGATGGTCAGTTTTCGTTTGGGCAGTCTCAATCTACCTGCAACCAGGTTATGATTAGTGCCGGACGTTTACTTGATTACTGTAAACAAACAGACTGTTACTCCATTTTTGCTTGCACCTCCAAACGAGTGTAGTTTGATGTATTCGACTGGCTCTCGATAAACAACTAGCGACTTTGAGATTTCCCCTTGTGCTGGAAGTTCTCTATCCCACTTGTTCCACAGCTTGATAAGGCTATCTGGTATGGGCACATCCCAAGATTTCTTGGTGTCACACACGTCGCGGTAGATAATCTTGCCACACAGCGTCAAGGGAGAGGCGAAACCCGAAGGACCATATATCTTGGCAAGCTTCGCCAAAATGCCTCGTTTGGTCATCACCTTCTTTCAGTTGGCAGGGTAATACTTAATATATCCCGTTCTGTATTCCATTCGAGTCCAAGGAGGCTACAGTCTCCCCTTTCGGGGATCCCCAACTGTTGTTTCGCGTTGGTAGGCTCTTCGTCCGGGACCTGGGTCGTTTGCAATTCGCATTCATTTGAGTGCCACTTGCACAGCTTGAAGCAAGCATCTTCAAAGATAGTTGTCGCCTTTTTTCAACTCTTTAGCTGTTGGTACTGATGTTGATCCCAAAATGAAATCGTCAGCGTAAAGCTTAGCCACTTAGCCACGCAAAGTTTAGCCACTATTTCTGGCTGACGCTCCTCCCAACTGCTCAGGTGCATTTCGATAACCCCCCCCCCAAGCAAAAAGGGGGATGGCAAAAGTCCAAAAAGAGATCTGGCAAATCTCAAGGTCTCTACTTGTGAATTTTGATTTTGGTGTCAAGGAAAGCGTACTGCATCACGGTAGCTTGCTCGTACTCTTAATTGCAGAAAGGCATTTTGTAGATCGCCCTTCAAGGCCACAGGGCGGAAACGCCCTATCACTAACACCTTCCATAATTTGTTCTGCATGGGGAGGCCTAGATGTAGACATTCGTCAAGCGATGGACCACCACTGTAAGCGTTTGTAGAGGCATCGTATACGATACGAAGTTTCGTTGAATAAGCACTTGGCCGCACAACTGCTTTGTGTGGGATGTAGAACTCTCTCCCTATGCTGGGCTGGTCGGCCCTGTTTACATCAAATATCCTGCATTACCAATTATTATGCCTTCTGTTCCTCTATTATTTCGCCGTGTTTGGTTGTCAATCCCCGACGGTCGAGTTCGCAAACTGCCAGCTTGGTTGTTGGGTAACAGGGGGTGGTTTCCACTCCACGGCAGTCCAGTTTCATACCAGACAGCCTGATCTCGTATTAGCTGTTCTTTGAACTCATTGCATACGCTGCCCTGGTCTTTAGCCAGTGTGTCCTCAAAGCCCAACACATAAAGGCGGCACAGTTCTTCTTAATCTGCCTTAGATGTCTGAGTTAAAAGCATATTTGACAAATCTACGGATTCCTTCCCAGGAAACATCACAGTCCATCAAAATCGCGTCAATGCGCCGACGGGTTGACCTGGTCGACCAACTCTGGGGGGTGATCCGTCTTCAGTTTTGCGTATTCAGTTGCTCCAAGGATGACACTGGGAGCCGTTCCTTCTTGTCATAACCACACCTCTCAAGTGTGGGTTTTCATCAATCAACTGTTGTTATCGAGGGTTGTCTACGAACACAAGCTCTCCCTCATTCACCTCGGTAACTTCTACTAACAAAGAAAATTCGCTTGAGGTTCCCTTGATCTCGATTGTTGATAGTCCAATCTCTCGTTGTCACTCCAAGCATCATATCATTTTTTTCTCACTTCTTTTTTGCACTGTCGCTTTGGAATCCGATCCAATAGGGTGGGGAAGGCATAGGAACAACCAGCGCCTGTGTCCAGGAGAGCTCTACATTTGATGCCATCGACTTGGACTGTCACGGCTGGACGTGTGACATGTGTGTTCTCGGTACCGTTCGCCACCAAAAGTTGTTCCGATTGATAACAGATTGAGGTGTGGTGTCTTTTGTGGCATTTCTGACATCCCATTTTACTTTTCCAATCAACGGCGCGGTGTTGGGTGCCAGTGCAGTTGAAGCCCAACCCCTTTTTCGCAAATAGTTTCTTTCCTCTCTTTTGACCACCTTCAGACAGTTCGTACCTTTATGCGTGGTATCCTCGCAATACACACACGCGTTCTCGCGCGTGTAGGAAATTGGAATGTGAGTTTTTTCTACCTTTCGATTGATTCCTGGACTCTGAACTTTCCTCGACTGGATTGATATCTCGCCACTTCTTAATCTCTTTGAGAAGATCTTCGAAGCTCCATTCCTGCCAGCCTTCGTTGTCACCAACGAGATCTGCTTTAATTCCTTTTAACTTGTTCAAAACCGCTCGTACATTTCCTTTCACTTCTATTTCAGAATCATCCTCAGAGTAATACGAAAAGATAAATTTACATTTAACCTACACTGCTGAGGTCCACTGAAAAATTGAGTCGAGCAGCATTTGAACTCGCACCTTCGGGAATCCGGTCCGTCGCTCTACCTGTTGAGCTTCCCGCCTCTCTACTTGTTGAGCTACAAGGATTCGAGTTGCCTCAAATCTCTGTAGGCTCGATAGCTCAACAGGTAAAGCGGCGGACCGGCTTCCAGAAGGTGCGAGTTCAAATCCCGCTCGAGTCAACTTTTTCAGTTGACTTCAACAGTGTAGGTTAAATGTGAATTTATCGTTTCCTTTCACATCAGCCAGTTAACCAAGCGTGTCGAGACTTCGAACGTTGTATCTCAATTGTTTGTAGAAATCATATATTTTCGTCGGATCTTTTCCAGCAATAACGTCAGCTGTCTGTCCACATTCGGATTCGAGAATAGTCTTCGCTCGGATGTACCCGTCTTTGGCGAATGGCAGTCCATCTATATTAGCGCGAACAGACTCTTCCAGAAGGTCTTTTAGATAAGAAAACTTGCATAAGGTCGATATATTCGAATCTAAACGGAAGCCACACTTCGATTTTTCCACCGAATTTCGTTATTGGCAGCTTTGGTAACTTTGCGGTACATGATTGTTGATGTTGTTCGTCGTGTTCCGCATCCTTTGTCTTCTCTTTCTCGCGCTCTTCCTCACACTTTCTACTCGAGTAATTCTCGTTCATACTCCAGGCTGTTCTAGTGATCGTCGGCCGCTTGTTCTGGGAAATCTATTTGTTTAATTGGTCGAGCCAGCATTCTTAAGTTTTCATCCGCCTTCGCGAGTTCATCTTCGTATGCTTTGCACCAAACTTCCTCATTGCTCTCACCTTTTGCGAACTTCTTTTCCTCTGTAGTTTGTTGACACAGTTCACAGCGTTGGCAGTATCCATGGTCGATGCTTGTTGACATTCAAATGCTTGGTGATCACCTCCTTAGTTTTGCCTTGTCAGAATTTCAGGGGCTTCATTTTGTTCGCAAGTTCGGTTAGCAGCTTTTCCACAATTGTTAGTTCACTCGGCTTTTTGCTCTTGTTCGAGCTAAATCACGTTTCCGTATCCCGTAGGAGGATCTGGTCAATCACGTCATTAAAACATCATTAAAAACATGCGAACAACCACCAATCTCCAGTAGTTTTACCATACAGCAATAATTATTATCAGTAGTTGCCAGCGAGTCTTGATATTTAAAATCCATTTTCAAAATTTTGGGGACTACTTCATAGTTGAGTTGCATATTAAACAGGGGTGCAACCAGGAATTCAGAAGGGGGGACAAGTTTTGCTCCTCTGAAATGGAGGTTGTGGAGCAACCACTCGGAAAAATTTTTCAATTTAAGAGCTTCAAATAATGCTCCAAAACTGCATTTCCAGCCAAAACATTCAAAACAACCACCAAGACAGTGCAATTACCTCCATTACTTTTCTTGTGACACCTTTGACATTAAAGCATGTCTGATTTAAAACATTTCTGCTTTATCTGCTTTCCTTTGACAAGCGGTTTGACCATCAACTAAGTAAATAAAAATTAGGGATGTTGCACCTTCTGCACAGTGCCAGTCTCTCTGCTAATCAACACCTGAAGACCAAACAGCAAGTTCAGATCCTAAGTAATCCTTTCCTGGCAGTACCTGACCCTTTGACGAGTAAAATAGTCTGGCGTTAGTCAGAGTAAAATAATAAAAGTCTGAGACTGCCGGGAAAGAGTTAGTTTTTTAGTTATTATCCCTTTCCCAGCAGTACCTCACCTTTTGATGAGTAAAATCGTCTGGCGTTAGCGAGAGTAAAATAATAAAAGTCCGAGACTGCCCGAAAAGAGTCAAAGGGACATGACTTGAATATTCAGTTCACAAAAACCATATCTGATTAACTTTTGTAATTATGAAGATTGGCTTTTACAGCTCTCCCTTATCTCACTTTGTTCTGGGGATATTGAGATTTGTTTAATATGTATATGACTCAACTTTCTATGAAAAATCATGTACATTTTCATGGAAAATCATGTACATCTTTGAAGTTATCACCAGAAGTCACTTGGAACTGTTCTTGAGCACATCCAGATCCCATGGCAATAAACAGGAAAAGTATCAAGAGACTTAACTTATTAAATATCAAAGATATACATGATTTCTGTGAGTCAAAATCCTACTCAAGTGTTGCAATTTTAATGTAAAAATTATCACAATCAATCTGACAAAAAAATTGTAAACAACCACATCTTGCCCTCACTTGAACTAACCTGTAATAGCCCACTATTATTTTGTTCTGAAAAGGGGAATTTCATTTGGGCAACCAATTTTACAGCATACAACATTCAATTTGTTTATCAATTCAACATGCTGTATTTTTTATTTCTAACCAATCAAGAAGCAAGGGCACACTTTGGTGTTTTACTCAGGCTAATGCCAGATCATTTTACTTGGCAAAGGGATGAGGTCTATCCAAGGTTTGGCTGATGTAATGCAGCTTTTTAATGTCTAATAGAAACAAACACAAATACCTGTAAAAGTTATGATTAGCAAAGGATGTCAAATGTAAGCAGGATATAACAATTCAATAGAACAAAGATGATGTTAATCATAAGACAGATTTGTGGTTACACCATGTCATTTATTGGTTCTTGTAACCAGAAATCTGTCTTATGCTTATTAATGCCACCATGCAAAACCTCAAACAAAAGATGATGTTTTTGTTACATGTTTATTACCAGCAAGCCTTCGTCGGTCCAACATGAAATATCTGCCATTTAAAGGTCAAAACAAGGCTTTGTGGTACAATACCCTGTGGTACAGGCCTTGAGAAAATATGGGGTGTGCAAAACAGATTCCATTTGATGCAATACTATCATTGACACAGTGAGACTTACACTATATGTGGCTTTGGACCTACAGTGGTGAATGTGAAAACTTAACTGCAACAGCACTTTGCCCCATGTCTGGTGCAATACACCTTAACTTCACCTATTTCTATTTTTTTGGACTGGACAAAGATAATGAGGTAAAATTTGATGACTACTCCTGAAATTTAATGTCAAACATTTTTCTCTTGGACATGTCATTCACCTTACTGCCATGGTAAAACCCAATTTTTCAACAGTACAGCAGATGCCTTTTAAGTTTTTGTGCAACATGTAGTTTTTCAGACATTTAAGTTGGAAATACATTGATTTCTTTGACTAAAAAAGGAAGCCAGCTGCCACTTATATATCAAACTTGAGTGTCTTTTAAATTATTATAAACTTACCTTTGAAAGCAAGGCATTACCAATGATTTTTAGTTTGTTTCAATACAGTGCCATAAATTTTAACTGTGAATTTTGTGGAGATGCTAAACTTTTTACAGTGATTAGTTAAAAGTAGATAATATGCCCATTTGTGGAAAATTTTGGTTTTTAGTATTTTTAATAGAGATATTACAGCTATTTTGCTGCTATGGAAACAACATTATAGCATTACAACCTTTCATCTTTTTTCAACAACATAAAACTGATGTAACTAGAAAACCACAGTTATATTTGAATGCTCTGTGAAAAGATGGCAAAACTGGCCTCCAGTGGTAGCCTCCATAAATCAAAATTATTGGTTGCCAACTCCCTTATTTTATGGCTGTTTCTGCTTGTTTTTCTAAAATTTTATCTCAAACAATGAAGAATAATACAAAGATAAAAAAAAAAAAAAAACTAGAAGCAGTTAAGAAATTGAAAGATAAAAGTAAACAGAGCATACAGAATTCTTTTCTTAACCTCTTGAAAGCAGTAGTATTAAGTATTGGCATATTTGTCTTCTATTACTGTATTTTATTCTGGCTAAGGCTAGGTGATTTTACTGGTCTTTTACACCCAAGAGGTTAAAGGCACCAGAAATCTGTTTATAATTCTCCACACAAGTAGAAAAGTCTTAATGATAAGAGATGTTGGGGTCACCGTGGTTTTTACAAGTTAAATTAGGTAGAACACTTTACTAAGTAATTCCACTTGATAAGAAAACTTGTCTACCAATTAGGTTGTTTCATTCCCACATGGAAATATTTATAATTGTTTTCTTCATAGTATTTTAATCCTTTAACACCCAGAAGACATTCCTGTGAAGAGTAAAATCATCTGGCATTAGCCAGATTAACATACTAAAGTGCATCCTTGCCTCCTTTACAGCTTAAAGAAACTGTATTGAACCAACCTACAGTACATGTATAGACGGGTTGCTTGCTCAACTGTGAATAGGCAAAAAATTTGTACAAACTTTAACCATCCTGCAAGATTTTAGATCTAGAAAAATATCTGATGTCAAGGATACACTGGTACCCCAGATACATATTTTTATAGCATACTGTCCCAAATTCAAACAGTATGAGGATTTTTATTGGGGATTTGTACACTAAGTTCTTACATCAAAGTTCATTTGGCCCATAGAAATCCTGGAAAAACCCTGGATTTCCTGGTAATCCTGGACTTTTAAAATAATGCTGGTGTATGAATCCTGTTACCTGTTTTCCCTTATTTACTGCATATGGTTGACTTGTGTGAGGGTTCCTGCTTGGACTTGTATACAATTATGATGTTACATCCTCTCAATTTTATGACCAAAAGGCACTATTCTCCTTGGATGTTAACTTTGATAAATCTTTTTCAGCCTTCAAAAAGACTCAAGAAAAGCAGTGCTCGGTCAGCTGACACATCCAGTAATGAGATGGATGCCTTAAGGGCAAAGTATAACCTAGCCAAACAAAAGGTAAGATTATTGTTGCTCAAGATGTTCATGTTACTCACATGCTCTTGGTCAGGATGTCTTATTGCACTAAAGATTTGATCTGGCTAACAAACAACACTGTTATTCTTCATTATGTTTTATGATATATAGTAAAAATTAAAACACTGCTTTTTTCACTTGACTGCCTAGGAGTATGAAAGTGAAGAAATAGATGAAATTGAGGATGATGAGGAGGATGGCATGGTAAGTGTATATTATATTGCTGAAACCAAATATTTGTACTGGAAATTGACTTTGTGGAAGTGAATGTTGATTTTTTGTGCTTAATTTTTGACTAGATGTCTTACCAATCTGGTGATGAAGAGATAATTAATTTGAAAAAAGAAAACATAAACCTTCGAAGTAAATTACAAGAGAAAGAAAAAGAAATTAAACATTTAAAGCTTGTGATCAGCAATCTCGAAGGTACCATTTAGTTAATAGGTTTTTAACTATTTCTCAATAACTTGTTTCACATATGGCATATGGCTTTGGTAAGAAATCCATTAATACTCTAATATCTCACTGATTTGCAATTTTCTCATTTTGAAATCTTTTTAGTGATGCCATGTTTAACAGATGTTGTTGCAGATTTGCAAGAGCAAGTAAAACTCTTAACAAATGGCCAGAAATATTATGTATCAGAGAAGGAAAATTCAACTCTGTTATGGCCGTCAAGTGTAACATCAACCCCCAAATCATCAGCAGATTCAGATGCTGAATCAGAAATGGCAAGTATTTGTATTGTTGATCGACATGTTGTTATTCATCAGTGAAGGGTAAAAATAAGTATCTGCTGAGCTTGGAGCCTAAAATAGGTGTTGAAAACAAACTTGCTCATTAGCAATCATATATATTATCAACATTGCTCTGTTAAATAGTAATATTAATAGATTACTAATGTGAGGCAAAGTGATGCACATTAAATTGTGTAAACATGAACTAGTTTGTTCTCAATCAATAAGTTATAGTTTTTATCTAATATGTCATTTTTTGGGTACAATGGGTTTTTCAGACAATAAAATTTGCATGAGCCCAAGAGAGAGTGCTATTTCAGGCCTTCAAAAGTTACAAGACTAACAAGTGCTTGTGTTTTTTAAATGTCTTAGGAAAACATGTTCTGCCAAAAGTCTTGAATTTTTTTGAATCAGAATGCTTTATGCTTAGCCACTGTGCAAGTTGAAAGATAAAATAAACACTTTGCAGGAGTTCACACCTGTATTGTGTTTTCTTTGTGAATTAAATTTCCCTAGAATTGAAATGGAAATGACAAATCTTTAATTTATTATTCTTGTCTTTTGTAGATAAACCTTTGCCCTAACATTGTCCTCACAAAAGG
>JBAHVQ010000001.1:1625762-1638190 GCA_036872915.1 Nanipora kamurai
ATATCTGGTCTTGAAAGTGCCTTCTGTTAAACCGACGTAGGTTTCATGTTCGTTGCTGTCTTCGTTCGTTACAGTCGTTTGATAAACGATCCCCTTTGACTGGCATTTTCCTTCGAGTGGGCAATTGCTTTTCTGGCGGCAGACTGGGGAGGTATTATGATTACAAACGCTCCGCCACTATTACAAAAAAGCAGGGAAATGCCCGGCACTGTCCCTGGATTAAGTCGTACTCAAACGGATCTTTGGGTCATTAAATTAATCTTTTGAGTTTACATCGTATGTTGATGTTACCCAGACAACAATAACGCCTATCAACAAATCCCGCAGAATCGCGAAACTGTTCAAAAGGCGGACCTTTTCACGCACTTTTTATTCCATCTCACCTGCACGGATGACTTTTTGTAAATCTGCTTAGAAATTTCATCCAGGCGGTGCAATGCTACGATACATCGCGTAACCATTGTTACGATGGTCAAGACGTCATTAAAAATTACCGTATTATATGATTTGGAATAACCCCTTAGCACCTCTCTTCCACTTCTGTTTAAGCCATAAATCAACGAATAATTCTAGGTTTTCACACATGAAATATTGAAATGAGTATATCTCGTGAGTAGAATTGTATTTCACCGGCATTTCTTCGCGCCAAAATCTATATGACAATATACGGGGTTCAGTGGAACGTAGCACTATAAATAGATCAGAAGGGACTCTGTTAACGACTGCTTGCGAAGTAAAAATATACGACTCTCATTGGTGCGTTTTCCTTCTCGGTAGCCTTTCGGGATTGTCCGGTACGTTGAAGTCTGCGCTCACGACCTGCGTAGCTTTTGTTGCCAATGTTTTGATCGACAATATGGCTTAACACACTAATTTCACCAAGAATGGCTTCTCATTTTAATGTTGACTCTTCGCACAAGAAATCAGCTAGTAAAGTGAAGGAAATACGGACAGATGAAGAAGAGAAAAAGCAGAAAACACAAAAAATCTCTGATACTGCTAAGTAAGTATTATTATTTAGTAATTTTGCAATGTGACGAAGATTTTAACGCGAAGTGTTTCATTGTAAAACTCTCATGTTAAAATTTTAGGCCAATTCTTGAGGAACAAGCTCTACTACGAGAAAAGTTAAAATCTGCGCCAGCGTGGAAGAAAGATTCATCGGCAAAGAAGAAACTTCAGCCCGTAGTAAGTGAAAATTAAAATCAAGTCGGAGTAAATTTCAAATTTTCGTGGCAATACATGAATTTCACGTAAACAACCAGATTTTCCCAGGTCATTTTGCAACCACCACTAACAAATTATTAACTTGGAATTAACGGCCAAACTCCATATTATAATTGAATAACTTTCATCGATTATCTCGACCACATGGTAGAAGTATATAACTCGGACAATACACTTCTTTCCTGCTACTGCTGTGAGAAATTCATCAATATGCATTTTGCCAATCGCTTTTTTTTCGGTTTAAGGAAAACACGCGATCGCATCTAATTTTAATGTAAATATTTCTTCAAACCACTTTGTGGTATTATTAAATTATGACTTATATATATCTATCCTTTACTGAACTTGACGAGTTGATCGTGGAGTGTCGGAGATTAACCATGAATAATTATAAAATAGCAAGAGTATACACCGTGTATATTGTATTTGAATCTTTCGTTTTTGTTCAGATTTATTATTGATATTCTTGATCTCACTCAGTCGTGTCGGTGTAAACTAAAGTACATTCCGTCGATTACTACATAGTACCTTACGCACAAGCGTTGTCACCATATAAGGACGTACTAAGTTGTACTTGAACTGCACTCTTGCGTCATACGTGAGCATTTCATTTTAATAATTTCAAGAACCCAGAACTTGGCGATTACATCATTCGCTGCATCTGGCTTTTACCTCCTTTTACGTTACGTTACCCAACAATCGCAATGGATATCACTAATGTGTCAACAGTTTTCTTGATTCAACTGTGGGAGACAAAAGTGAAGAAAGTTAACCATGGAGTAAATACCGCCAATATTTCAGCTTTTCTTCCATTTATTTGTTTTTATCTGTATCTTTATTGCTTTTTATTTTCCCGTAAGACTCGTCATTATCGCAAATATGCCGTAGATTGGAAAGTCTCATTTCAAGAGGAAAGATGGTAACACATTCTTTATGACTCAGTTATGGGAAGCCAGACATAAATCACAAAAAAGTGTTAAAGTAATTATTATGCTTGATGAATGTTGATCTGTTTGTTAATCTTTACTTGTGGTAACATATATATATATAATGTTATTTTTTTTGTCTGTCAGGTTGTTCGGCCCCCATCACCAAATTTGAATGTACCAGTTTCATGCGGAGGCTCAAAGCAAGTCAATTATACAGGTCCATCTGCTCAGGTATGTGCTGAAGATGCCTTATATGATTCAATTAGTAGAGTCAGGACATTTAAGTCATCATCTCTTGAATATAGAAGGAACATTTGTTGTGACGGGTCTCTTTTTGGTTGCTACAGTTTATAGTTGTTTAGTAGAAAGTTTTGGAGATTGAGTTTGGATCCATCTCAGTAACAGGTATGGACTACAGGTTACTGTAACCCAGGTTTTTGAATGGAAGCATTCCAAACAGATGTGGATACTTCATTGCAATGTACTGTAACCAGGGCAGTACATAACAGCTTGTAACACTTTGACATAGCTAGGCTCTGGATTTAAGGATCTGTCATTTGCAATACTGTAACATTTTTGTAAACTAAGTCTTTGTAGGTTTTGGATTATGGTACACCTACTGTTTTCCATTGATCCTAAAAAATTTGTGATCATGAGTACTTTCAAGGAGGATGTAGTGCATTTAAAAATAGGTGTAAATCACCAGTGGCTTGATCTGCTTGTCAATCCATAAGAATGGGAATAAACCCATTTTTATCTAAATGATAAAACTGAAAAGCTATTTTTAGTATTGGCTGTATAATAAAACGTGAATCTCAAAAAATATAGCATATTCTACCTCTGGTATAAGGGTACATAATAGCAACCAACAATAATATACTTGTTTAAAGTATTATTTTCCCATGAAGACCAAGTTAAGCACTGGGTTAGTCTATAGTCATTATCATCATCAAGTCATTTGCCTCTTCTAGGTAGTCCTCAGGCTTCTCTCTCTTTTAGTTTTCTTGGTACTAATGTGCCACATTTTTCAGTTGTGTGGTCTACTGTACTTCAATAAAATTTACAGAAATTTATGTAAATTATACATTTAGAAGATCATGGTCAATATATATACAGTATTATCAGCTAAGCTTTTATTCTATTGACTCATGCAGGACTTAATCAAAAGGGTCAAAATACAATATTGACTCATGTGGTCTCACCCACATAATATCTAAAGCAATAGCCTTAAATTGATCTAAATTTTCAATTAATAAGATTACAATACTGCTTGTGAGTAACATAACCTTTACTCATGAGTGATACATAGAAATAGCACTTGTTCAACTTGTAACTTGTGAGTACTGACTGAGTGCTGAGTAACTGGTATGACCAACTATAACATGTAATGACTCACCACTTGTACTACTCATAAGAAACAAGTATGGCAAGTGGTCCCTCATAACAATGATTAAAATAAAGTTTGAAAAATTATTTGAAGGATTTTGCGTGAGAATAAAAATATTCTTGAATTCAATAAAATAGACTTAGTTTATTCCTTGCATTTGTGCCCAGACATCCAACTGCATGGCAGTCAAATTTTTAAAGGTTTGTAAATACTGTAGAATTTTCTCTCTGTTTCCTATGATAAACTCTTTTATAGGATATTTTGGTTATGTTTGAGGTTAGTGGCTGTAAACTCTACATCAGCAAAACTGGCCAATTTCTGTCACACAAAATAGCTGAACATCTTTGCTTTGTAAAGTACAGCGATGTTGACAGACCCATTTCAGAGCATTTTAATAGTATTAACCATTTGTTTGCTGATATGAAAATCTGTGCCATCTCCTAGATTTCTGGAAGTAATAATAGCCACAAGAGCACCAGAAAGACATCTCATTTCAAACTTGGAACCATTCCCAAACTTGGAACCATTCCCATGGAATCATTCCCATGGAATCAATAAACCAGGCCTCTGCCAGGTCCTCCACTTTTCGGTTAACTGATCAATGTTTTAATTAAAATAGCAAATGACTATCCATCATTTACATCTCATTAATTAGTTTGTTATACATTTTTGAATCCTAGCAATGAGAGATGGCTAATTTCTCAATCCTATTGGTCATCTTTTTGTTGCATGATTCTTTCTCACTCTTAAAACACCACCTACTTTTTTGCATTTTATGTTTCAATCTTGACAAAGTGCCTTCACTTGAAACATCAGTTTCTGTACACTTACCTGTACATTTAAGTTCCAGCAGTTTTCCAATCCTTTTGGTTATTTACAAGTTGTTCAAAACTGCTGATGCAGGACTCTACTTTTATATTGTTTGTTAATAGTTTGGTTTGAATTTTTGTAGCAAAATCTTCGGCCATCTTCACCTCCACACAGAAAGAAAACACCTTCTAGTTCACCTTCAAGCTCTCCTGGTCCTAGCACACCCCGGAGTTCCTCACCAACTTTGCTCTTAGATGTTCAAACTGCTAGTGAAACTCGTCAGAAAGTAGAGAAAGCTATGAAAGTTAGGTTATACCTTTTACAGCAAACTGGGCCAAACTCTTTTTTGATTGGTGGAGATTCCCCCAACCATAAATTTAGAATTATGATAGGGCCTCAGGTATGTATATTATTAGATTTTATTTATTATCATCCAGATATATAGCACTTTTACTGGAATATTTTCTTCACGGGCAAAGAGTTTTAATTATTATTTCCAAGGAGACCAAAATTCACTGGCCCATATGGCTGACTTCAAAATTAGAAATTGCTAGAGGTTCTGTGGAAATTAGGTGATTTCTCTTATGAAAAAATTCAGTTGGAATTCTGATTAGAAATTGGCTGAAATTCCTATAGGATCCAATCAGACTTCCTAGAAGATAAGAAATTTCTTACTGGAATTCTATCCCACTTCCCATAGGAAATTTCTTTCAATTGGAAATTGGCCCAATTTCCTGTAGGAATGCAATATCCTGTAGGAATTCCTATACGATTTTTTCATAAGGGTCTTTGATTTCAAGGAGCTAACCTAACAACCTGTCTGTTGCCTTAGTACTTTTGCTAACATTTTGAATTCAAATATTGAATTGTTTGTTTTCTCAGACATGCATCATTGATGCTGTTGTCTAGAAGCAGTTATAATAAAGCTTATAATTATACAGCTACCAATATGTCAGTAACTTTATCATTTTGTGAATCTCACATCAATTACAGCAAAATCCCTGGTGGGCTAAACCCCCCAAGACTATTTTCAAGGAGGCTGAAGCCACTCAGCCCTCCTGTCCTCTTAGCCTAAGATTTCTTTAATTATTATAATAGTGATAGTAATAATAATTATAATGAAAGTTGTTTCCCTTTAGGCCTCTCTGATTACCTTAACCATCCTTGCCGTAATATTTTATCACATTGCTATTCCATCTACCACTGGCATGGCCTGTCATTTTTTCTGCTCAAGTTTTCTCAGTTCTTTACATATATTCATCTCTTTTGGTTCTTTTGCTGCTAAAGCTCACTCATCCCTAGGGATAGCAACATTAATTAGTATGCACATATTGGTGGTTTTGTCATTTTGGTCTCTTGCTTATAGCAAGATGGTCATCATGATATCATTTGACTTCTTTTTCTGGTGTGTATTCATACCCACTTTTGGTCTTTTACAACTACATGTATTTTATATCTTCCAGTTCACTTTCTTACATTGCTTCTGTTGTAGTTTGTTACTCATAAAAACCACTGTGTTATCCTCAACTTCACTCCTTCTTCATAGTGATGACACGTCCTACACTCATGAATTTTTGCCTTGACAGCTACAGCGGAGTTGTTAATGCCTCTTATGTTGCTGCTAACAATAAGACAGACTTCAGTTTCTTTTTTTTGATTTTCTGTTTTGTACTGATTCCAATGTTCTTATACTTTATTAACAAAGATACAGTAGTTTTAAGGAATACAAGATTGCCCTATGCTCTTTAACTAAACAAATCACCCACCCTCAAAGACCACACTCATTTCCATGCTATTTTATGTATGACGCACTTACAATTATGAGTATTACATAAAGTATGAATGTCACTTCATTATAGTGATTTGTTTAAGTTAGGTTATCAACAGCTTTCAGTAATCCTTCTCTTCTTAATAATGTTTGTTGTCACTCCTCTACTTGGCCCAGCAGGGATTCAAACCCATGACCTTTGGTTATTAGTCTGATGCCCTACCAACTGAGCTACAGGTAAAGTTTGAAACTGGTCCCAACTTTGGCCCTCAGTGCTCAGCGTGGTGCAAGATATTGTAACAAATTGAGAACAATTATCAAACCAATTTAATTCTCTGATAAATGGAAATACACACTGAAATATATGTTGAGTTTCAAACAACCATCCATTGTTTATTTCATGGAAATTCATTTTAATAATTTAATAATAATAATTGGTTCAAGTGTGAATCACATACATCGGATGAATAATGCGTGTGATTCTAATACTAATTTACTACTAATATTTAATAATGTTAATAGTAATAGTATAGTAATAGTCAATAATCAATAGTCAATAGTCAATAATAACAGTAACAGTAATAGTTATAGTAATAATAATAATAACAATAACAATAATTGGATTACTAATTGCTGCACAACATAAGGCTCTTAGGACCAATGACCAGAGAGTGTAGTGGAGAACGAGAAGTGCTAGATCGTGTGGGATTTTACAATTCAAACTGACCACATTATCCAAGCAAGGAGACTTGATATTGTGGTGATAAATAAACAAGCGAGAACGTGCCAACTAATTGACGTAGTTTGTCCTGCCTATCGTAAGGTGATAAATAAAATTATGAAAAGATTAAAAAATATAGGGACTTGGCCAGAGAAGTTGCTATATTGTGAAAGGCGAAAGTTAAAATAATCCCGGTGGTAATTGGAGCTTTCGGAAAAGTCCCAAGAGATTTGGAAGATAGGATAAAGGAGATGGGAATTTCAATCAAAACTGCACAAATTCAGATGTTGGTACTACTTGGGATAGCCAGAATGTTGAAGAAGGTGCTTGGTGCAACTTGATGCTCAAGTATTGAATTGTTCAGTACATCCAATCATTAACGTCAACGACTCTCACTTGCAAAATGAGAATAACTTTATTCACTCTCGAATCGTACCGTATCGTATCACCTCCTTTTTTACTCACAACTTAATATCAACAACTTTTCCACGTGGACAGCGCGTGATCTGCCACGTAAACACCTAATCTCTGCACTCAAGTTAATATCCAATATACTTCGCATACCGCGCGACGTCCCATAATAATTGGAAGAAGCAGAAGAAGAAGTTTAATTTAACAATATTTTTACCACATAAATTAAATGTAAACATCATCACCTTGTATGTAAGACAAATATCAAGAAAAAAACAGAAACACAGTTACTTATTGATTAGTTTCCAAAAAAGTTCTGTAGAACGCAGCTCCATCGAAAACCACAAGGTTAAATGAGAGAAATCCAACATTTATGTGTAGCAGGACAATTACAGCAGGACTAAATAGATTTAGCAGAATAAGCCTTCAGTCATTTCATTATTCAGTTATATATTAGGTCAGTGGTTTCTATTATTAGAAAAAGGACTCCATTTTTTATTTTGCTGACCATGCATTAGTCAGTGATTAAGATGGCCATGGGTTTTTGGATGAGGAAAATTACTTTAGAAGATAACTATTTTCATTTTATTACCATGGTTCTTAAGTTCTATAACTACAAAAGTTAAAATATGTTGCCAAAGTTCCAGGTGCAGATCACGCCCAAGGTTGTTGGTTGAAAAACTTCATGAGTCTGCGTTGGGGACCTCAGACCAGTTAATTAATGACAAAGAATCAAGAGTAGTAATCTTGTACCATTGTTACAGAGACTTGTGAATTGATAATCGTTACGACACTTGCTGACAAGGTGGGACCTAGTAGGCGTTGACATTGAACTTGAATGACACATTTGTTTTACTCAGTCAAGTGTTGTGGAAAGATTTATTGCCAGAAAAGCAGAAAGAATGCTGAAAAAGTTCAGAAAGAACCAGCCGGCGATTTATATTTTATTGATAAGATGCGCCTGAAACACGCAAAAACCAACAAGAAGAGTCTGGCAATGGTCTAGATAGACCATAGAAAAGCGTATGACATGTTGCTTCATTCCTGGGTTACAGAATCTTTGAACACTTCACAGGTTGCAGGTAGCATTAAGAGATTGTTATTCGAATCATTAAAAGCTGGGAAGCTCTACTTACAGCAGGGGATGAAACACATAGTGAAGATGATACAAACTGAGGGATACCATTGTAGTCATGAACGACTGTTTGCCTAAACTAGAACAGAAGTTAGACCTCAATGAGGTTCATATATTTCAAGTGTAATGACATTGAGACTGTGTAGCTTTCGATATATTTCAGTAAACCTTGTAATGAACTACTTATTCACTTGGCCTGTTGGGTCTGTACTTGTGAAATTATGATTATTTGACCTCTGTTTTTTTGGTTTTTTTGCATTGCCCTTAACTCGCCGGGCTTGTGTCTCATTTCATACTTAAGAACTTCAACCGAGTTTTCACACGTTACAGATCTAAAAATAAATTCAGTTAGTCCTGCTTTATATATACCCAAAAAAATTCGTATCCACGTTAACGGGCTGTGCTAGTACTTCAGCAAACGTTTTATTACTTTAACATTTTATTGTTTATTATTATATAGACTTGCAGCTGTGGTAAAGGGCCATTTTGTGTCCACTTACTTTTTGTGATGTTACGTGTTCTGAAGGTGAAGGAAAATGACCCGCTATTATGGGAAAAACAACTAAAAAATTATGAGGTGAGTAATTTAATTTACATTCTTTAATAGTTTGTTGGTTAGTTGATGACCATAGCATCTTATTGATTTGTTAGTAAAAAGGTGATTATCCATGTATGCTTTGGGATAAGTGCGTACAGTAGTCATCTTTTGTCAGACTTAACTTTGTAAGGCTTAACGTCTTTGATTAAAACTACTGTAGAATTAGAAAAACTTACTGCATTAAAAAAAATACAATGTACGGTTTTAAGTCGTATTTTTTAGTTACTATATTTTAGATTGTGAGGGCCACCTAACATTTATGGTCTTTCATTAGCGTCAATCAAAATTCAATCACAAAAATGGGGAAATCAAGAAAATAAAACGTCAATTAGCGATAACGCGTATATATTGATATATATTGTATGAAGAAGACTGGTAATAACAATTACCAAGACTGACAATGTCTACAGGAAATCGTTGCACGAGATATAGCACTTGAAACGTCGTTTTCAGATGTGTGCGGCTAGAGTAAGCGCTACGATGACTGAATAAAGAAGGGTACAGAGAATTCACAGGATAACAGGGAAGGGTTAATACGGTTTTTTGAAGAGCCAAAACAAGACTGTATCTTACAATGACGGATGCGTCGGGGTTCAATCGGTCAACTGCCACAAAGAAAATATCCAAAGAAGGGAGGGTTAAGAGTCCTTACGAACCTTACCTTATCTTCCTGCGATATTTTCTCTCTTCTTCTTGGCTTAGTCATTGTAACGTTCAGTGTAGCCGCACACAAGTGAAAACAACGTTTTAAGTGCTATTTAGTGTAATTGTATGTACAACATATACCCAGATATTATCGCTAATTGACTTTTTATTTTATTTTGTTGATTTCCCCATCTTTGTGATTGAATTTTGATTGACGCTAACGAAATACGATAAATGTTAATGTTTTTTACATTGACGTTATTGAACTTCAATTTAACGGAATATTTAATTACTTGTTTTAAATGAATTTACTTTTAGCGCAGTTATAATTTGATTGGCGTTGTTGAAGTTTGAAAGGCACTATTGAAGATGACAATCGCTCTAATAAACACCGCTTTCGCTTTAATGAATGGCAAACGGTGTAATTTAAAAACTAGTTTCAACCCAAATATTTCAATCATAATTGACTGGACAGAAAATAGAAAATTAGTTTAGAAGAGTGGAGAGGCACTCAATCAACTCCCATTTGATCACGCCTCCTTTCTGTATTGTTTTAAGAGGTCCAGGGCAAATCAACAAGGATACATTGTTGCAGAAATATGTATGATTTAATTTAGATTGTCGATGTTTCCTCAAATGTTTCTCCATTTGCCACCATGGAGTTTAAAATTGTTGCGGAAGCAGAATTTGCTTTCAGACAAGCAAAAAATAATTGACTGGACAGAAAGTAGAAAATTAGTTTAGAAGAGTGGAGAGGCA
Source organism: Nanipora kamurai (assembly GCA_036872915.1). Taxonomy (NCBI): domain Eukaryota; kingdom Metazoa; phylum Cnidaria; class Anthozoa; order Scleralcyonacea; family Helioporidae; genus Nanipora; species Nanipora kamurai. The sequence goes on from JBAHVQ010000001.1 coordinate 1,636,153, forward strand.
CTCAATCAACTCCTATTTGATCACGCCTCCTTTCTGTATTGTTTTAAGAGGTCTAGGGCAAATCAACAAGGATACATTGTTGCAGAAATATGTATGATTTAATTTAGATTGTCGATGTTTCCTCAAATGTTTCTCCATTTGCCACCATGGAGTTTAAAATTGTTGCGGAAGCAGAATTTGCTTTCAGACAAGCAAAAAATGTTTCTCAGTGAATTCAGAAACTTTTTTTGCGTCATGGTGTTGATTTTTGTGTCGGAAACAATCCTTGTTTGTCCACCGGAGAATTTGTTGGCTTGTACCCTGTGTTGAGCACTCCTCAGGATTTTCTACTGCTTATTTACACCGCTCGTGAATGTTTCTCACAAAATGTTACCTCGTTTAGTAATTTCTGGGAAACGTTCCAGGAAAAAATGTTTGCACTACAAGATTTTCTAGTTTGCCCAGTGACTAGAAAGGAAAATATGTTACTGCACAATTCGAAGTGTGATGAAACAAATTATCTGTCAAAGTAATTGTATTCAATTTTAGATAAAATTCCGCTACACTTGTATTTTGCGGCTTTATAATTATGTTTCGTTCAAAGGGTCCGCTTCCTTATTTGTTTGTAACCCGTCGGAAAACACTATCTTTTTACAACTATGACAAACGTCTAAAGTTCTTTGATGTTCTTTATATTTATTCAGGTGGAGATGTTGTTCCGTAAGTTTCATGCAATCGTCAGTTCAAGAATAGGAAGCCAAAGTAGGTCTTCTCAAAGCAAATCGACTCCACGTCAAACTCCAGGTTCCCCTGTCTTGTCTAGTTCATGTTCTCCAGGATCTATGTCATCAACTGGATCATCTTCCAGGAACGATGACGAAGTTCAGTGTCCCATATGTTTATTGGAAATGGTCGATGGAGAAAGTCTCACCGCTTGTGATGGGTGCAGCAACAATCTACATCAACACTGTATGGCAATCTGTAAGTCTCCAGCTTAGTTATACTACGCGGAAAAGTAACGAATGTACCGTGACACACAATAAGTCGTAATAATTCTTAAAAGAACTAAACACGTCATAGAAACAACAGGAAAGCTTGAACAGGGTTTAATGGGTTTTTGTTAAAATTACAAACCATACTTCACTTAGTAGCATTGTTTTTATGTATATAATGCACGAAGTGGCACGTTTTTTGTAAGTTTTCTCTTTTCCCCTTTGTGTGATATTATTTCAGCAGTCCTTTAGTTTGTCTATTGCATTAATGACAATTTCCTATTATCTTCACTCTACAGGGGCATCCGAATGTAAACGGCAAAAAGAACATCTTATATGTCCATTATGCCGAAAGGTATGGTTAAACAAAACGAAAACTGCAGAAGAAGGCGAAAAGAGGTTAGTGAAACGATTACTTAGTTTTGTTTTCCATGTCAGTTTAGCAGATTTATCGTATTATGTGTGAAAAAAATTAAGAGGCTATTCTTGTCATTCTGGAATTCCAAATTCTTCCTCACACTGGAGATATTGGAGTACTGGGAATCTTTTTAGCAAACTGTTCCCAACGAGTTACTGAGTTATATAATTGTCCTAAGGTAGAGCCAAGCCTAACTTATTGTGTGCTTTAGCGTCGATGTTTACCCTTTCGGGACACCTTGGTGTGGCTTGAGAGGGAGAACATTGAAGTTTCGACTCGAAAATTGTGAATGTTTTAAAATAATAAAGTAGAAACGAGTTTGAGTATTTCTGATCAATGAATAAAACGTGACAAAGCTGATAAATTTCGAAGGGCGGTATACGGTTATCTTTGTATCCTGTCTCAAAATGTATTCCTTCGAAGCACAATGAATATTCCTCATTGCTCAACTGAAAAGGCGAAAATTCTTAACGGTAAAAATCGGCGTTTTTTCAGTATATAAGAGAATAGCTTAAGTAGAAGAATGAACTCGGGTAGAGAATGATGTTAGATGTTACTCCGAGTGACGAACTATACCGGACAAGTAGAGAAAACTCTACTTGGCCCGGCAGGGATTCGAACCCGCGACCTTCGGTTTACTAGTCCGACG
>JBAHVQ010000001.1:1638290-1654483 GCA_036872915.1 Nanipora kamurai
AGAAAACTCTACTTGGCCCGGCAGGGATTCGAACCCGCGACCTTCGGTTTACTAGTCGGACGCTCTACCAACTGAGCTACAGGTCAAATTGGGAGCTGGTCGCGACTAGTACCGAAGGTCGCGGGTTTGAATCCCTGCCCGGCCAAGTAGAGTTTTCTCTACTTGTCCGGTATGGTTCGTCACTCGGGGTAACATCTAACATCATTATATAAGAGAAATTACAAACTTAGTCCATAAGGTTAACCAAGCCGCGTGCTTACATAGGAATATAGAAATTGTCAATGTCTATTGATTGGTCAATGTGTGCATATTTATGGTAATAACTTTAAGAAAGTAAAAGTATACAGGGCCCAAATTTTTGCACGCTGTCTCAATGGATAATTGGTTAATTATTTAGAACGGTATACCGGCAGGTACTGGGCTTATATCAGATGTAAAACCCGGTATCACTGGGAAATCACCTATATCATGCCTCGGAATGGTGCACAAGGATATGTTGACACTCAATTATTCATATTGGTAGATGTCGTGCGGTATGTGGTAGCTTGGTGTATGTAGATCGGAACTGTACATGCTCCTCAAGCCTATTAACTCAGAAAAGTTATCTGAGCCCCTGACAGGAAAAATCGGCAGGTTACCGGTTCGTTTCCAGTCAGAGGCTCAGAAAACTTTTCTGAGTTAATAAGCTTGAGGAGCATGTGCAATTTCGATGATTACACTCATGGTGAAAAATACATCTTTAGTGTATCTGACGTTTCTCTTGACCAGTATTACCTTAACGTATTTTCTTTTTTTCAACTTCTGTAAACTTTCGTAGATTGAGTGGTGTCCAAAGCTCTTCTCCGTCGTCTCCAGCTCAAGCTGATGCAATTCCATTGGACCAAGATTGCATCCTACCTCATGCCGATCCTATTCCCGCAGGACAGGTGGAAGTTTCTAAACCTTGGGTTGAGGTACAGTTCTGTATTAAGATTGACCTGATAGTTTTTGTGTAAAATATACATGTATTCGTGCTACAGATACTGATAGTCAAATGAACTGCAAATATTGAACGAGCTGTACATTTCACTCCGACAAAGCGCCTTCGCTTAATACGTCAGTTCTATGAACTTTAATTTTAGCAGTTTTTCTAACCCTTTGGTCTTGTACACTTTGGTCGTTCAACAGTTCCTCCACAGCACTCTTTTATGTCACATGACTAGTGAACGTTCGTCAAGCTCGTTATCTCTGAAAAGCGATTTTTGAGCCCTAGACGAGAATCGAACCCGCACTTTCCGATCACCGGTGAGACGCTCTAACCATTGAGCTGCCACAACTGAGATGCCAAGCTAGGGTGCAAGTTCGTCATATGTACTGCCTGAGCGGAAGTTACTATATCATAATAATGATTGAAATACTTAATGCTGAAGACAAATTTGGTTGATGTAGGAGCTTGGTAAATATCAGACTACTAGTGAACGTTTGTCAAACTCGTTATCTCAGAAAAACGATTTCTGAGCCCTAGACCGGTCATCAGAAGGTTGCAGGTTCGATTCCCATCTAGGGCTCAGAAATCGTTTTTCTGACATAATGAGCTTGACGAACGTTCGTTGGTTGTCTGATATATACCAAGCTTCCACATGAACCAAATTTGTGTTCATGATTAAGTATAACTGTTTCAACATCAGACAATTTGCAGTAAGACCAGCATAAAGCTTATATCCATTTGCACCCAGGACACTAAATCAAAGCAATAAATAACATTAATTTTTCAATTCTGTATTGTGTAAACGTGACGTCAGCAACATGTCTGAAAAGCAGTTAGTGTAAAGGAGATTTAATCACAGATTATGATCTGTGTTTTGGCAATGCTCTTTGATATCATTGTTTGAAATAACTTGATGTGGGTGTAAAAATTTTAAAAAGCTCAGCCAAAGATTCTTTACAAATCGTAGGTCGTAAGCCTGTAAGTTCGCAGTCTGGTTTCTTGTGGCTTGTTTAAAGTTTTCCACGATTTTTAACTTTTGCTGAGTATGATCATCTACTAGAATTTGTTTCAGAGAACTCGCCTTCTTAAAAAACTGAAGAATTTTACATTTACTCGTAGTCGCTTTAGGAACCTTTCTGCTACTTTTAAATCAATTTTACGCGTAAGTAGAGAACTGCTCATCAAACATTTATCAACTATATTCGGGATTTTGCAAGGATTATCACTGCCTAGCAAAGATTTTTTAAGCTAACCAATTACCAATTTGAAAACTTGCGATTAATTAAATTGCTTTTCATGGCATCTCTTACCCACTCTGATAACTGCCCTCCTTCAAATAATTCCTTAATTTCCCTTGCTGCGTATAATGATGTTTACTACTGATATGTGTTGGCACAGCTTCAGAGGTTACAAAAATAGCATTAAGTAAAGAAATACAGAACCACTTTTTATGTACACTGTCTCAATGAACAATTGTTGTGGTATTCAAAGTGATAAAGTAGTTTTGGATAGCAAGTTTGGGGATGAAGGTGGAGATAAAATACGTTAAAAAAGTTCATTTTTCTTTGTTTTTAGATCTTCGGAGAGGATTTAGTTTCCTGTCTATTCTCCAGAGAATGGAACTGCCGTGAAAAGGCCTTGCAACGCCTGTGCAGAGATGTCAAGCATATCTTAACCACTGAAATCTCAAACACATTTCCCGAAAATCTTGTTAGGACTTCTTGTCGTATCATAGCTATGTTATGTGCTGACCCAGTTTATCCTGTTTATGTTCATGCTGTGGTAAGAAATCTGTCATTGGAAAATGTTGTGTACCGGTTGACAAAGCAGACGTGGCTTACCCAGATACCTGAAATTTTCATCTATCGTTAGTATGTCCAAACCAAAAAGACACCTACCAAAAAACAGCTACGAACCCTTTCATGTGGCGTTAGACATATTGAACTTTGTCATTAAGCGGACACTGGATTCTTAACTACGAATGCGAATGTGACTTCTCCACAGTGAAATTAATCTCTTTGGGGACGAATAATTAAGAAGAACTTTCAAATCGAAGCGTGATTTTTTTCTTAAAAAAACTGTAAAACGGCTCACACATAATCTAGATTCTCTTTAATGTTTAAGGTTTCTTTAGTCCCGAAGCGCAGAGTTTTAATGTTGCGACGACTCAGAAATAACTTTTTCCATCTTCAGGCATTGTCAATGCAATGAAGTGGCTGCTTGTATACCCAGGCGGAGGCGGCCCCTGCTATTTTTCTTCCCAGAGATCCAGATCTTACGTGAGTATATGAACAGCCACGTTATTGCATTCACTGCACCTTAGAATGAGTGAGGTTACTTCCCAAACTTTGCGCCATTGCATACGCCGTTGCACCAGTATCAATTGTAAAGAAACCTCGGACATTATTTGGAAATCCTGAATATTAGTAATATATATATTGATTACGTATTAGCTGAGTGTGAGGTCTGTACGGAAAAGTATTTGCCCGAGGATTTCGTACAGACCGAGCGACTAAGGCAAATACTTTCCGAGGGCAAATACTTTCTCGTACAGACCGAACAAATGAGGTTAATAAGGAATTTATTATATGGCCGGAAAATGTATAAATCGGACAAGGAACTCACTTGTCCATTTAAATTTCGCTCCTTAAACTGCCTGCCGGTCTGTATGAAAAACTTATTACACAGCTACGTCTGCATAGCTGTGTAATAATAAATCAGCGTGCGTCATTTTGCGTACAGACTGGAAAACGAATGTTGCCATATAATATATATGCATACTACAGACGGAACCGTTTCGGCCTTTTGGGCCTCATCAGTGTATTGCTGATGAGCAGGATGAAAGTAACTGCGATTTACAGTCACCTTTGATGCCTCACAAATGTGGGACATCAAAGTCATTTGCCAGAGCGCCCTAACTGCAAGCAGTGAGCGTGCGCATAATGCAAAGCGGCAAAGACTCATCCTGTAGAGTTATCTGGCCAAGTCATTTGCCAGAGCGCTCAATATGACCTAAAGGCCATAGAGTGATATCTAACAGAGCGATATATATCTCCATATAATGTAATAAATAAGCCACCCCAAATAACGTTAGAAATCAGCAACTCAAGGTAACGTTAGAAATAAGCAACTTCAGATTTTCTTTCTCAAATAAACCGTGACAGCCCTAATTTCCTTCAGATTGCATTTTCTTTTCATTCTAGCGTGCGTTTCGTGTACTCTTGGCATACCTGACATACAAGTCAATCAATGAAAAACAGTTTTTACAGAAAGAGTTTTCACCTGTACTGGAAACGATTTTCACTAAATGTGCTGATTCTAACCGGTAAGTTGTACATTTTGTTGATCATATATTACAGAAATGCTAAGCATGTGCAAACTCGTTGAGGTAGGACAAACGATGTGAAACTTTTCGTCGAGTTCTAATCCACGAAAATGTTTTTGATTTAGGCAGGAAACGTGCTCATCAGGGGCTCAGAAACATTTTGTAAGGACTTGAATTTGATAAATATTTACATATCACCCAAGGTTCTTTTGTTATGTTATTTTTAAAAGTAGTTATTTGTTGTCATTTTTTAAAAAAGTATACAAATGAAGCAAAAGGAAAATAAAAAGCAAATAAAAGCAGTCCGAATGAGAGCAAATCTGAGTTTAGATCAATTACCTTTTGTTGACGTTTTATTGCAAAAGAGCGAAATCGGAAATTCCAAGTTAGAAGTTTCGACGTAAGTAGCCACTTTCGGTATATACTGATTGCCCGACTCATTTTACTCTTATTGGAATCGGATCCGCCTCACTCTCCACCTCCCAATCTGATTTCCACCGAACCTTGAAACCGTACTAATCTGCTGATAAACTTGAAAATATTGCTGTTTTACCACTCAAAAAATTAGGAGTCAGTTCCTGTGCTTATCTCTTCGCGGATACCACAATGTATGTATTCATTATGACGTGCGAGAAAGGGCTGCGTAACTATTGTGAGCAAATGAAAAACAGATTGGTGATTAAGATAAGTGACAAGACTATTTGAGATTATTTAAGACTATGAACCAGTCTATGTCGTTTAAGGAAATCATTAAAGAGCAACAATTACGCGATACATGCATGATTAAAATTATTGTTAGCATTTGGGTTGGAGGTAGGTAAAGAGTTTTAGACTGTTTATAATGTGTTACGAGATGTCATGCAAGCAGCATATAGTCTAGGACCTGCTAAACCATATTCAGTTGTATCTACCGGTGGAAAAGCAGTTACGTTTGTTTTACTTTTAAGCTTAATTTATTTTTTCAAAAATTCAGTAATCAATTTTTCTGTTACCGCAATACAACAGCAAAAACTATGCTCCCTAATGAAAACGTTACGATAAATAACTTTTGCTACGTGCCATATTTAGTCGATGCGTTTTCTCACACTTGCATGTCTGTCCCTGTGAAAGTAAAAAATATTGATTCTTGCAGTATTGCAGTGTAATTCATCATCTGTGAGAAATGATTGAACATGTCTTATGCTTCATTTGTGCAAAATCATGCGGTTAACTGGAGCAATGTGTTTTGTTTACCGTTTCAGTCGTGTCAGTGCATTATCAGTGAAAACTCTCTTGGAAATATGTAAAGATGAAAGTGGTGACATGGCTCTTGGTTCTGCTTTAACAGAGCGTGACTCAACCCAATCTCTTGGTGGTTTAGATTATGTTTTGTCAAGAACTCTGGTTCGTTCTCCTGAAACTGTAACTTGGTCATGGTGGCTGGGTCGCTTATATCTTCTCGGAAAATTATTAGAAGATACGCCGGATAATTTCACAATCGAGACTGAAACAGTGGATTATAAGAAAGTAGCCAGTAGTGTAAGACTACCTGCATCACCTAACAAACTGCCCGAGAATGCAAATCGTTGGGAAAATAATTTTACACGCTTGATGTTCATCGTTCATTTTGCTATTAAAGCTGTAAGTTGTCCTCATAGTACTGGTAATAAGTTGGCTATGAGGATTTTAGCAAGGTGCATGAGACTTGCATCAGTGGTTAAAAGTGCTTATGTTGAAGTAAAAACTTGTTTATCTGAATTAAAGAAAAGTGATAGGAATGCTCTGCAAAGGCAACTGAAGCATAGACCCACAACGCAGAGAGGGATTTCTGTGGATTCTGCATACTCATCTAATGGCACAGAAAACTCTCAGAAATTGAATGAGTCACCTAACTCAGTTCGCTCATCACCAGATGATGGTGGTACTTTGGATGGAATTCCAGATTTAAGTGGGGATGTAGATGTTCAGGTCTCTGAATTAGAAAACTTTCACGCAATTGTGGAATCTTTACCTGATGACGGTAATGATCACACTTTCCCCCTCACGCCTCCTGTTTCACCAAGTAGAGACGTGGATAAAAGACAAAATACTCTCTCTCCAAGCTTACCTCCAATAGACGTTCCCTTGACAACAGACAACTGCCAGAAAAAGATAGAAGATGAAGAAGCGGAAGCTTTGGCTATTGCAATGGAGGTATCTTCTTTACAGCCGTTAGTTCCACCACCTATTGAAAAACTCGTTGCAGACGACACTGAAGAGATCGTTGTTCGCGTGCAGCCTGAGGTAGGTGAAAAGATTAAAGTCTTAGGAAATTTTTGCTGATCAAACTGTGGAACGCCAAAGACTCAGAAAAATTTCAAAGTCAAAAATTCAAATTAACATCTAGGTGAAAAGATTGTTTATTAAAATATACACCGTGTTTCTCTCCAGTTAGTAGTTGTTTTTATGTAAGTTTTTTGTTTTTGGTTTTTTATTAATTATGGCGAAGCCTGTAAACATACTAATAAACAAATAAATAAATATTGGCTAGATAAATAGGTAAATAAATGAGAAAATGAATAAGTAAACAAAGAAGTGAATAAGTAAGTGATTGATAAGTAAATAAGTAAGTAGATAAATAAATACATAAGTAAGTAAAAAACAAATAAATAGATTAATAAATAAATAAATGTGTAACAACGAAAGGCTCGTTCTTCAAGCTTTATGAAAACTCAGAAAAGATGGCTCGACAACAAATCTGAGTTAAATCTGGGACCCAAGACAACCGTACCGGCAATCGGGAGACGCGGGTTCGATTCCCGTTGGGGAACTCACAAACTTTTCTGAGTTTTCATAAAGCATGAAGAACGAGCCTTTCGTTGTTTATATCCAAGCTTGCAAACACCTACACTTTCTACGCTCTGTAGATTGAATTTACTCGTATGTAAATAAATGTGTATCGTGAGAAATTGTACACAGTCTAAAGCCTAGTAATTACGTACTTAGTAAGACTCATTTAAGGCTACTCAAAAAACCTACGAGTACCCACATGTATTTGAATGATGTAATGGAAATAATCTCCAGTTTAGTTATCTGAAAAGTTGAAATTTATATTTATAGAACTAATTCCGCATTATTTTGCAGATTTGATGGTTTTTATCCCTTTTTTCCCATGTGTCAGTTCGGAGTACCCCGCATGATTCAGGTTTCGTGGTAGTTGAGATTTGAATTAGGAATCTGCAATGCCGTACGCAAGGGAAGAGGAGGCGTAGAGGTTGGCGCCGCCACCAATCACGTTCTTGAGCTTTGATTTAATTGATGGCTGACAACTTGTCGCACAAAATGACATTCTTCTCACTGACTTTCCATCTAAGTTGCTGATAACTTGAACAGCATATTGGTAGTTTACCGACTGTTTCCACTTCCCTTGCAGGTCGATGAAAGTGATGAAGGAGATGGAGTTGATGATAGACACGTGTATCTGGAAAGTCTTCATTGGACCAAGACTGAATTACTAGGCACTGGGGCTTTCTCATCTTGCTACGCCGCACGTGATAAAGGGAGTGGAACCTTAATGGCTGTAAAGCAGGTATGACGTAATCTAGAAGCCAGACTTACAGGTATCGGTGACTGAAGCTTAAAATATTGATGAAATTCCGGTTGAATGGAGAGTATAGGAATTAGAAAGGAATTCAGAAAATTCGTTTAGTCAAGAAAGAAAAACTAGACAAATGAGGGTTAGATGAGCCTGGTGGGATACAATTCCCAACGATATGATGCGTGTCGTGACACAGCTCTCTAGTAGTGTTTTAAACATAAACTGCAGTATTTTATCAAGTCAAAGAATGCGGGCGAGCTACCTGAGAATTTGTTGAATTGATAAAACACATACTATGAGTGCTTTAAACGCCTTCAAAAACGTCGCTTGACAATTGCATTTCTACCGTTGTTGGTTGATCAATCTGTGTATTTAATAATAACAAAGCTCCATGCTAATCAGTGCGACAATTTTCTGAAATTTCATGTCTGTTGGTACTCACTATATAAAACGTTTATCTTATTTAGATATTCAGTTCAATATAAATTCAGAGTTGCAGGTTGCCTATCAATTGTGTAAATCATTAATTAGCTTCATGTTTACCCTGAGACGGAATTTAAATCCGTCCCCTGGGTTTTCGGGAAAGATAAGTTTTATTAGGTATAAAAGCCGTTGTCAAACACGAGATAACTATTGAATCTTAATGAGATTTTGAAGGCTCATTTACATTGTAAGGTTTCATTCTGAACTAACATCTTGTAAAATCCAGGTGAAAACAGGTTAAAAACAATTCAACTCTTTCCTATCCGAGGACTTTGCCCTTGACGAGTGAAATCGTTTGGCGTTAGCCAAAGTTAAATAGTAAAGTCTCCATGAGTCACTGAGGACCTATTCCGACAGGAAGGAGTTAGTAATGGTAAGTTAGTTCGGAGTTTCGATCACGTATAGCTCGGGTTAAACTTGGAAGAGTCTGGATATTGATCGCATTCCTTATAGAAAGTTTCATTACAAATATATCGGTCGCAATATATGATTTCTGAATTATCTGGTAAAAGTCACAAATATGAAAACATCAAACGTTTCAGAAAGCTTTTGAAAGGTACTTGAACTGTACTCTATTAAAACATTTCATACATAAATTCGGTTAGGCTAGGTGTGGTCTTCCTACGAGTTTTCATTCGTTGTACACAACTGCTTTACCAAAATTAAAATTAATAGGAAGTTCAAGTTCCACCTCAAATCTTCGATTGTCTTCTACAGTTTACAAGACTTGTTTGTCAATTTCGGTAAACTTTCTCGTTGGTTTTACAGGGGCGGCGGGAGATTGCCTACCTCCCTTGCTTCTAATTTATCGCCATAACACATGAACAAATCAATCCCAACGAATTAAATTATTGGAGGGGAGCCCCTCCAACAAAATTATTGGGGAGTTCAGTGCTCCAGCGGTTCCCTTCTTCTTCCGCTGCTCCTATTGTACAGCTTCGAAAACATTAATTTATTAACGTGCTCCGTCAACAAACATATCAAATGAGCTGTTTATCAAGCCATCTAAAAACGTTGTAATACACGTTTTGTCCGCTGTAAATTATGTGGCTATCGCCTGGTCTTGTTAACCTGACAAAGCGCTCCTGGTTGTTGAGAACTGGGTTAAACTGATCAACTGATTTTGAGTGAAATAAACTCGATGATTGCTCGATAACTTTCTCCTGTTCATCTGTAGGTCTCATTCTGCCGCAATTCATCAGATGAACAAAAGAAAGTTACTGATACAATTCTGGAAGAAATATCAATAATGTCGAAAGTTCAGCATCCTAACTTGATACGTTGTCTTGGCGTCACGAAACACGCCGGACATTTTAACATTTTTTTGGAATGGATGGCAGGTTAGTTATGCGAGTATTGATAGAAATAGAAAACCAAAGATAAGATCCATATTAATCAGAAATGTGTGAAAGTATAGATTTGAGACGACTAGTGGACGCTCCTCAGGCTCGTTCTCTCAGAAAAACGATTTCTGGGCCCTAAACAGGAATCGAACCCGCAACCTTCTGATGACCGGTGACATCGGAAGGTTGAAGTTGCGGGTTTGATTCCCGTCTAGGGCTTAGAAATCGTTTTTCTGAGAGAACGAGCTTGACGAACGTCCACTGGTCGTCTGAGATTTACCAAGCTCCCACATGAACTAAATTTGTGTTCAGCATTTAGTATAGATTTGCTTATACTGTAAGTGTGGCGAAATTTGGAAAACGAGACATGGTAAATATATCATTAAAGGGTACCATTGGAAGTTACGTCGTAAATTCGTCATTGATTAGAATTGTTTCAAGTAAATCGTTGCACAGCTCATCCATTCGAAGTACTAATATCAAGTGTTTTGGTTGCTTGGTAAAGTTATTTACCGAGGTAATTACCTCGTTACATCGTCAATTAACCTTTATTCTTACCTTTTATTGTGATTACCTCAGGATGATTATTTATACTTAGTGAGCGCTATAATATTAAAGCAAAAGTTATATACTTCATAAAGGCCAATTTACCGATGTGTATGATTTACATACGAGAGTAACGACTACACTGTTCACCGAGAAAATGCCCAAACTCCTGTAAGAAAATGCAATCAGTCGCATGCATCTGGAGGAGAATCGGATGCGATTAATTGGATCGTGTGAACAAGCCTTAAGGAAGCGGGAAAATTACTGTATTTTGATTGGCTGATCAAGAGGGACTCTTTCTCAATTGAGCGCAGTATTACTTGCATTTCATTGGACGAGAACGGAAAAGTTGTACTAGAGAAACCATAAAGTCAATCATACCTTACATTCAGATACTGTAGAGCAGTCTTGTGAACTTGTGAACATGTGTTTTAGTCAAGCGTTGTTTTTTTTCGTTTGATTTCTTCTTTGATAATTTTAAAAACATGCGTGAAATTAAACCTTAATTTCACTCGTCCGCATGCGATTATCCATAGAAATCACGAAACCTTTTGCCTTGAGTAAACTCTTGTTCGTATGTTATTCTGGCAACCGCTCGACATTTTTGTTCAGCTAAGATGACATCTCTTGTGGCAACGGGTTATCAAATCTTTCCTGTCCATGACGTCTCCCTTTGATGAGTATAATTGTCTGGCCTTTGCCAGGGTAAAATAAAAGTCGGAAAAGGCCGAAAAGAATTAAATTATCTTATTTGAACAATATTGCTTGCATGAAACGCCTTGTTATATTATTACGATTCTATTCAGTTCAGGGAGAGCGCCTGCTGCAAACAAAGGGTTAATCATGACGATGTTTCGTGATGAGCGTACGTGCATTATATCAAGTTTGTTTACATCGAAAAACCGTTTCTGGTTCCCTCCTGAATCGCCATTTATTTAGTTGTATCTGTTTGCTAATGAGAGTATACCGGTTTCATTATCTAATTGATTCATGTAGGCAAAGTAAGCTAATATACTGCAAATATGCAGTTGTTACACTGAGGACAGTGGATGAGTTGAGGATGAGTTGTTACACTGTTATACTTGGTACATTGAGGTAGACAAAACTACATTGAAAGGTTTGCCACTTTATTTGTTATTTCAGGTGGTTCGCTTGCTAAACTTCTGTCCACCCATGGACCTTTAGAAGAAAAAGTCGCTATCAGCTATACTCAGCAAATTATCCGCGGTGTGGCATACCTACATGAACGTCATGTTATCCACAGAGATGTAAAAGGTAATTTATCTTTTCTTACTTCATTTACCTTCATTTCACTTAATTTAACTTCGCTTCAGTTTATTTCATTTCATTTTTCTTTACTTTATGTTAATTTATACCGTTTTAAATCGTCACCGAATGGGAAAGAATCTCAAAGAAACCGGAACAAGGAGTAAAGTGCCGTCAACGGCTATGCAAAACAGAAAACATAACATTTACATGTATATGTAAATATCACGGGACAGTATAACTGCCAGCTACCGGCTGGTGACCTGTAAAAAATCCGAGATCGCTGACGATATATAAATCGTATGTATACATTCGTGTATGCATATACATATTTAGATACATGTGTGACTTGAACGGTTGTAATAGTTCGGCATATGAATAGTTGGCATAGTTCGCAAGTCTGGCACAGTGTGGACAATGAAACTATAAATCGACATATTTATAGTTATATGACATCGATATACCATCAATTGAAACATCCGAAACAACTCTATCCCTCCGACTCTTCACGCAGACAGAAGAACAGGGAAAACCCACTGCCGAAGATTGCACTAACGACACGATACATCCAATGAAAACACAGCACCTTCAAACAAACCGACGTGGTTCATTAGTAATCACTTCTGACGAAGACTCGAAGCACCAACTTAACAAATTAATGCGAAGAACATTATCTACATGTAATGTATAAAGTATGAGCGGCCGAAATATATCGGAATTTAGCCATACAATGATCCGACGAATGCAAATGAAGTATTATGATTACAAAATATTTTGGGGATGCGAAGTATTTGAGCCAGGAAAACGGAAGAAGGTGCATGTAAATCGGCACGATTCTGTATCCAAATTTACAAGTATTGACTAAACATTAATTTCCCCTTTTAATTTATAACTGAGTTTGATAGGATATACGTACATACATATGTACATAAACACACATACGTGCATACGTACTTGCATACATACATTAAACATATTTACCGGTTCCGAGGGAAATTGTGTGTTTTGTGGGCACCAGATCGCGGTTGTTACCCGCGGCAAAGCCGAGGATGCCGACGGCAGTCGTGGGGCCACAAAACACACTGTTTCACCGAGGTATCAGTAAATAAGTGTTCTGCTATATAGTAAGTGTCCAATGACGAAAGAAAATGTTGAGAAAAACCCTTCGAACAGTGTTTTAAATAGTACATAAAGTAGAAAACCCGGCTTTACAATGTACTTCCGGTTTTCATATTTACCTAAAGGCAAAATTAACGTAATATTACTATGTCCTACGAGTGGCTTCAAAAACAACCTCCTTTATACGCTAATAGACAAAGTTTAAAAATTAATGATTTCTTAGCCAAGAAAATTCTAAGGGAAAAACGAGCTCGTCTTTATCCCATTTAAAGACCCGTCACTGTTACGATTTTCCTTTCCTTGATTCTGCTAATACATTTTGAATATCTTTTAAAAACAGTTCAGGTGAAGGTGGTGTTTCAGTCCATTAGAATTTCATATCTTATACCTAAAGCACGCTCAAAACTCATTTTATTTTTATTTTATTGCATTTTGTTATATTTTATTTTTAAGGTGCCAACATCTTATTAGATTCCACTGGTCACGTTGTCAAGGTTGCTGATTTTGGAGCGGTAGCTCGACTGAAAACTGAGAAGACATTTTCCGGAGAATTCCAAGGACAATTATTAGGAACAATTGCTTACATGGCGCCAGAAGTAAGTAATTTATTGTTTATTATGTAATAAATTGTTTTCTTTGGATAAACGTTTGGTGTAATCCGAAGTAGTTTTAGTCGACAAAAGGTTTAGCCGCAGTTTTTATCATCGACTCAAGTCAAATGGTTCTGAATGTTATCTTTATTTACATCTATCTTTATGTCCATCTGTTGGTCGGTCGGTGTGTTTGTCTATCTGTCTGTATTTGCCAACCTGTTTATGAAGCTGTCTTGAGTGATGATTGATTTTCAAATTTCTTTTTATAGGTGTTACGAGGAGAAAGCTATGGTCGTAAGTGCGACGTGTGGAGTATCGGTTGCGTTGTAATTGAAATGATGAGCGGTAAACCACCGTGGAATGCCAATCAACATTCGAATCACTTGGCTCTAATTTTCAAGGTTAGTCATAGCGTAGCTTTGAAAATGTTTTTATTATTTCCCCTGGTTGTGAAACATAACAGTCTCGGTTCATATTTAAATTATGAGAATCTCATGAAGGGAATCTTTCTAAACACATACAAAAATGAACAAGATGGTTTTCCTTGCAGTATGTGCAAGTGTTCAAGTTTAATCCGCTAACGACCGATCACTGTTAAGATCTTTTTGGCCAATCAGTTAGTATGAGATACTGGTGATACCTTTGCTGAAGTTTGAGTGCGGGCTTCCAACACGAAAAGGAACTAGATCTTTTTGGTCAATCACTTAGTATGAGATACTGCGTGATATTTTGGTTCAAGTTTGAGAGAGGGCTGACAAACTTAAAATTTGCGCTTAATCACTTGATTTGCTAATTTGTTATGGACAGTGGTGTAGCCAGAGAATGTGTGATGCCTGGGCCTGGGAAACACAATAACTGGGAGGGTCCGGCGGCATGCTCCCCGGGAAAATTTTTGATCTTCCAGATTACTTTTTAAACCGCACGATATCTCATTGATTAGAACAAATTGCCCAAATTGTTGGCTTGGATGGGAAATGTTAGGATGGTAATGACCGCTGATTAATGACTGTGTATGTGTTTGAGGAACTCTTAGTCGTACTAGTTCCGTTACTCGAACAAGAAGTTACTCTCATAAGGCTGTAAAGCCATTGGTTGCTGAAACGAGTCGAACCTGATCTGCTTTGATACAAAATTAGTCAGGTCAGGTGATATTGTCCGACTGGCTTCAAATTATTTGTGACTGATTCTTAAAATTTGCGTCAACGACTGGCGGACGAGGGGGGGGAAAGCCAACTTGGTCACAAAATCAGTGCAAAACTGGATAAGTTCTTATTGTCGTCTCGAATTATTCAAATTTTACCGTATATTTTTCAGCTGAATATGCCAAATACGTTTTGGGACACTCCCATGTTCGAGCTGACGCCCGGACCTTAGCCCGGGTCTGGCTACGCCACTGGTTATGGATAACATCTTGAAAAACAAACGTCGGGTTGTACACGACCCATCAGCCACCTAAGAGTTAATTATTAGTATAATTTGTATTGCTTTACAGATTGCTTGTTCGACGTCTCCACCAGAAATACCTGACGGACTTAACCCTGCCTTCAGGGACCTTCTTCTTAGGTGTCTCGATACCAATAAACAAGAACGGTCTCCATCTCTGGAGCTATTAAAACATCCGGTATTTACAAGGGTTTGCTGCAAATAAACTTTGAGGAACTACGAAAATCTTCTTACCAGTTACAAAACTATCGTCTCTAAATACATCTTACACATGCTTACAAGTCTCGTGTATACAGACACTTTCTAATATAATTCTTAAACGGTACCAATGTATTAACCATTTAACAAGACATAAACCTGTCAAAAGATGAAAATACGCAATTGTTTTTAACAAGTGAAAGCCCGTGTTCATCCAGAGTTACGACAAGCCTGACAATGTACTATAAACTTATATCACTCGAAACATTCCTGTATTCCATTTTTCACAGGTTCTAGGTTTTTTATTGTACGTATGTCAGGATATGACATTGTGTTATCTTATTCATTGTTTGGGTATTAAGTGAGAGACATGGTGTAAAGTTATTTAAATTATTGTATTTAGGATAGCGTTTTTATAATTGTTTATGTTGTAAATTTTAGCAGCATTATCCAAATTATTAAGGTTCAAATTAACTGATCCGTATATATAATTAAAAGCTAATTCATATTCATTTAGACTCTGAAACGTTGTGTAATGTTTCATGGAAGATGGTTTGGGATGTCGTTTGTGATAAAGATAGTGCTTCTGTAAATTGCAGGAAATGAAGTTTTAGGTTTAGGAAAATAGATTGCCGAAAAAGTTCAATAATTAAGATTAAAAAAAAATACTTACGAAACATCACCGCCAAAATCTTAGTTGCGTACTGACTGGCGGCCATGGTAAGGCTTCGGAATTTTACCGTGATGACGTCAAAGGTGGACAAACTTCCTTAGAGAACCCCAGAATATTGATATTTCATGTGAGGCGTGGACAAGAACTGAGAATATTTTTTCAGACCTAGCCAGCAAAGGAGAATGTGCTTCAAACGCCCTCAGACGGGGGAGCAAACCCACGACCTGTGCAGTGCTCTTTAGTGCTCTTTCTTTTTTCACGGCGGCGGATGTCTACGACGGCGAGCGGAAGTTTAAAATATTTGCTTGCGAATTGCCGGTAGCCGTCGCGTGAAGTTTCCTGCCGTAGCTGTGTTGTCTGCAACGTCAAAACGAACTGTTTGCCGTTTTGTCTAAAACGTGAGTAAGTTTCTCTTATTTTAAGGTCATTTCAAATGAATTTATCGTATATTTTCAATATATGATGAACTGTCAACATTTTCCTGCCTTGTGACAAATGTAAATGGTTGTAGAACTCATTTAAAGGCGAAAACTGACCGAAGTTTCTTTCTCCTTCTAAACAACTTCAAAAGTTCGTGACTCAAATAAGCTTAAATGGAGACGAGTTCAAAGAAAACAGTCCAGTAAGTTGTTTTCAGTTCATATTCTTAATGAATATTAAAACTAAACCAGAAATTTAATC
>JBAHVQ010000001.1:1679409-1690335 GCA_036872915.1 Nanipora kamurai
TATATATATACATACTTATAATATATTATATATAACTTGTCAAGAACCTCCTTCTACCAAGTTTTAAAGCCATTTATAACATCAAGATTAAAACTGTAAAAACTTTATTTCTACGTTTCGGGGCACTACCCCATTGTCAAGATTCTTGACGAAAAGGGGCAGTGCCCCGAAACGTAGAAATAAGTGTGAACACACGGCCCTGTGAAAAGCAACCAATTTAATTTTAAGTTTGTTCTTATTATTGTAACAGGGCCGGGTTGTTCAACGGGCGATTAACTTAATCCAGAATTAGTGACAACTTTGTGGATAAAATACTGCTAATGTAGGAAAGAATGTTCAAAGTTTTCTGTTCATATATCATGTAAGTTTAGAAAGGTTTTAACCTAGAAAGTTTTAACTGAAGTCATCAAACCGAACATATCTAACAAAGGACTCGATTAAATTTTAACCCAGGATTAGCGGTAACCGTCCTTTGAACAACCGAGCCCAGGTAGATATACTATAGTTTACCGTGTATAAATATCACTAAATATCAAATAAAATATCAAATTTTCACGAACGTACTTGAAGTACAGTCAAACGTCCGTACTCATCGGGATTTGACACGTTACATTATCATTGCTGTCTGTACATGGGATGCAACTCATCCTACCGACGTATGTCTCTGAGGTGAATGCCCCTGGCTCGCTTTTAGATGGACTAAAGATAATTTCAAAGTTCCTACAATACCGAAGGATCGTTTTCTAATATATTAATAGTAAAACACACCACCAGCTATCTTTTGAGGCTGCACTATTCAATAAAATATTGTAAAACTGCTTTAATTTTTAGCAATGAAGCAATCAACATTTAAAACAAATCGAACAAGAACTTCACAGATCTTTTTACCCATAAAAACCACTAACCTCTGTATAACTGGACTGCGCATGAATCTCTGGAAAATATCCTCAAAAGTTCGGCATCTTGGTATGTCGTAAAACCCTCCTCAACCAAACACATGCAAGATGTGTTTCATGAGATGGAAAAGGGACATGGGACTAAACTGGACAGAGAAGCGAGTTCGGTGAGTTGACAACGCTTAAAAGCTGAAAATATTTGTCGGTAAACTGAAAATTGGACTAAGTTCGGATATCTTTTACAAGTTGTATTACTCGTCGAAACTCTTTGGATGACACACCAAGACGGCGTAGGCCAACTGGGGACACTTTTGGCAATACAAAAGTATCAGAGATCCGCAGTGCAGTTATACAGAGCTCAGTGGTAAAAACCATCAGTTAATGCATTCGTGGATTTCATTCTTTCATTTGTGCGTTTGTTCGGTAAGTCGATCTTTTACTTATTTATCACTTTCTTCTTTGTTTTTTTATCATTTATTTGTTTATTCGTTAAGGAATACTTAACGCAAATGAATTAACTTTAGAAAGATAAATTTAGCGTTATAAACGTCTGTATTGGATGTTAAAGAAAGGAAAATAAATAAAGAACTAATATTTTCATTCTCTTCGGTTATTTGGGAGCTGGTTAACGCCCGACGATTTTATTGGGAGAAGGCTGAAGTCTGCGTGGAAAATGGTTATAAAGTTTCGTAAAAAAATAACATTTTTCAAACAGGGACACTACAATTAAAAAAAAATTATTTCACAGATTGTGAACTGGCTGAAGTACGAGGATGTACAATTGCGGCAAGGGATTTAAATTTCAATCTAAAATAAAGAAAAAACATTTACCTCAACCTTAGACGTCCACTATGATTTATGATCAAAATCAATACCTATTTAGGCTGAAAAATTAAAACAACTCAGATTAGGAAACGCAGGAAGATTGTCCAGAAACATCTCCTAAGTGTGGAAGTTAACGCAGTTCCGCTGCTCGGAGTTTAGTAAAATGCTTAACGGACCAGTAAACTTCATGACGTCAATATTCCATTCGTACAGTAGCAAAAGTCTACCGACTCGAGTATCAGCGTGCAATGAAATAGTGTGAAATAAACAATTTTTGTAAATTTTAATTAATCAATGTCAATATGTCATTAGTCCTGCTGTGGGAAGAGATTTTTCCTAATTCCAGGCGTAATATTACGCACATACTGTCTTTTTCTTGTTTCTCATTCCCTTTCGGGATCTCTTGAGTTGCCAAGAGTCAAGGATGCAAAAGAGAAGAGCAAGTGTAATTTAGACGTTAATAAAGTACTATTTCCTACGTGGAATAACGCCAGCTTGTCTTTGGAAACAACTTTATAGCAGTTTTTAAAGACTTAATTGTTAAAGTTTAATGTTATTATTGTTTTATCTTTCTTGAAACAGTAGCAATTGAAATAAAGCGCTCTTCCTAAACATAAGGAGCAGTGGATTTTCAGGCGGAATTGCAGACTTCCAAATCTACTATTTCAGCTGTACAGTGGGAAAATGTGTTTACTTCGAGGATTCACTCGAACATAAATTCTCCTTAAAATTTTAAATTTTACAAAACAACTCGATTTATTCTTGTGTTAAAAAGTCAATGTAGATTACGTGGAAGCTTGAATTAACAATAAAGGCATTTAAATATAAGCAATAAAGGTCAATAAATAACGACAGGTTCTCTTGCCATCAAAACACGTGATTGATAGCACCCTAATCTAAGCATGAAATTAACCTTAGATATGAACCTTACATCGCAAGAATCAAATCAATAAAAAAAACCTGAAACCCTCCTCCCCAAGAATATCATTAACGTATAAATTCTAAAATAGAAGAAATTACCTCATATCCTAAATTACTAACATTTATAAATAGCTTTTTTAACATAAACCCTACTTCTACGTTATCTTGATTGTTGAACTGGCTTTTCAGTATCTGAAGTCGGGGCATTTGACCTCTATCATTTGGGCTATCCACTACGTTTGGTATAACAATAACGATTTACTTCAATATCGCTCAAAGAACACTACCTTCGATCCAGCCTTGTTCCTATGGACGGATGTTCTGGGTCTTCAAAAGAACGATTGAGGGCCTCTTTCCTTGCATCGTCTATTTCACACCTTGGTAGGATTGTAAGTGAAACAATCGAACATCTGAGTAACCACAGAAACAACCAAGTAAAGGACCCTTTCAAGTAGATTGTAGCCCAGATTTCTAAATATTTCATAAGATGATTTCCAGGTTTCGGTAACATGAAACTTGGTTATAGCTCTCAATAAATTTTATATTATGATTTTCATTTCTATTTGTGTCGCTTCTCCAGACTTTGCTTCGTGTTAGTAAAGTAAAGTAAAGTAAAGTTAAGTTCCTTTATTTATACTGGATAACCCTATCAGCTAAACTACGCTGTTCTCCCTAGAGGTCCAGTAAGGGCCATCCCTCATGGGTCCAGTGTTACTACAGGAGGAAACCGGAGTACCTGGAGAAAACCTGCGATGTTTGGTAGAGTCAAACTGGACAACACTATTCTCACATGTGACCAAGGTAACTTTAATCAGAAAACTGCGTGTAGCCGGAATCGAATCCTAAGAAATTATTGGCAACGACTGTCCAAGGCAGTATGGAGTAAACATCCTGTTCGTAAAAGTACTTATCTAGAGGCACTGACATCCAAAGCTACAATATGCTTCTTTCTACAATCGCGCAGCATTGCAACACGTTCCCTGAAATTTCTAGCAACTGCCTTTCAGTGTAAAATTAACTCCTTGGTAACAGTGGATTTTCCCTTTGACGAGTAACACCCTCTGGCGTTAGCCAAAGTAAAATACTAAGTCTCCATCAGTTACTGGTCACTGACTCTGGCACCAAGGAGTGAAGGAGATAGGTTTTCAGTGTTCCTTAACTCCTTGGTGACAGTGAGTTTTTCGTTTGACAAGTAAAATCGTCTGGCGTTAGCCAAAGTAAAATACTAAAGTCTCAGTCAGTCACTGGTCACTGAATCTGGTACCAAGGAGTGAAGGTCAGAATAGGTGTAAAAGAATGCACCCTAGGTAGTTTTGGTGCGGTATTTAAAATGAAACTTCATTTATAGAGTGTAAACAATAAAAGTGACATTTTCTTCGGATTCAAAGATTGTAATATTTAACGAACCTCAGTTCTTGAAGGGAAGATATACTATCTCTATCCGAGTCAGTATCCGAGCTAGAACTGTTGCCATTCTGTAAAGAGAGAGCAAAGAGAAATGAAATTACCCATTTGCAACAAATAATTTAGCACATCAAACAGTACAAATACTGGGTTATAACAGGACGTTTCAAACTATATTGAGAAACGTTATAGACTAAGACGAAATGTGTTTACACCATGCATAAGTATAGTAGCAGAGGATCCCTTTTTCATTAGGACGAATTTGGACTAGATTTGAAGTCTAAGTGTCGCATGTCCTTACGAAATATTCAACCTCAAATCTTCAAAGCCATTAGTCAAGGCGGTTGAGCAGAGGACTGGTAACCATGTTAGCCTCACAAGTTGAGTTCCATCGTATACTTATTTAAATAATTGTTAAGATTTATTCGTATCATTTGTTGAGAGGTTATCCAATAATGTAGTTATTAACGGATTGCACAAAGGTATTATCTTACCGAATATATTTTTGTTTTCTCGAGTAGTTTCTTTACTCTCTCATGCATTTCATCAGACTGGGACGATGAATCTTTGTATGAACTATATCCTTCTGATTCATTTGACTTAGTAAAGATTCTTTTACTCCTTGAAAGAGGGCGACTGTAAGCAAAATCGTCCGACGTTAGTCCACTGTCTGGCAGCCTGGCTCGAGCAAGTATAGGCGAGGTTTTATGAAATGAAGTTAGCGACGGTGTTGAAAAAGAACGAAGATGACGATCAGGTCCAAATCTGTACTGTAGGAACTCTTTTCCGTATACTTTGAAATACGCCTGACAAACTAAGCAACCTTTATGAGGCACTCTACAACTCTGACAAGGCACTAAAAATGAAATATAATCATATAAAAATACTACTCATCAGTTCTCGATTTTACTTGTTATTCACAATGTGACATTAAGGTTTTTGAATTCAACATTGTCGCTTAGAAAGCGACAGTTGAGTTTCAGAACACGACATTACAGTTTCAGCGTTAACATTCTAGTTTGAAATATGCGTTTTGACCTCCATTACTAAATATCGATTTGCTAGTTTCAGCATTCCAGCTTCGGCATGTAAGACTCGGTATTCAATTAGTTTCGACGTACAAGTTTGAGCATTCAACGTTTGACATTCAAAGTTTGACATTCAACTTTCAACATCCACATTTCGACATTCAATTTTTGACACATCATGTTAGATCGTCAAAGTTTCACAGGCACATGGAGATTTCCACACATTGTATAGCCTGAGTAGCTGGAGGACCGCTACCTACGTATGCTACACATTGATTTGTTCATTCCAACACTTCTAATGATATATTTGCAGGAAATAACACCGTTCGAAAAGAATTAATAAAAAATCAAACGCGGGTTTGACGAAATGGTTCTTTCTCGGTGTTCTTTAGGGTTGATTAGGGTGGTTTATTATTCCTTCTGGTTGTTTGTAGTAGTATCTGATGATTCACGGTAATTTCTGGTGTTCGTTGGTGGTTTCTAGTAGTTCGTTGGTTTACGACTGGTTGTTGGTTACATCCGATAAAACACTCCTACTCGTTTTTTAAATATTACTTGACAGGAATCCTCCTCCTCCTACTACTCCTCCCCAAGTTCGAAAACATTTATATAACACAAGAACCGCGGAGCAGTTTTAGGATTGGGGTGGCTAAAAGCTTTTTCTAGGTGGCTGATGGATAAAAATGAGCCAAAACGCTCGAAAAATAGCATTTCTTGGTAATTATTGGGAGGGCTAAAGCCCCCTTAGTCCCTCAGGCTCCGCGGTCCATGTAACATCAGGATATCAAAACTTTCAATAAAAGCTTTAAAATCAACGTTTCGAGGTAAGCCATTGTATCTTTCGGGGGCAATGTCCCTTCATCAAGATACATATATTATGTTTTAATAAGGAGTTTGATGAGGACTATATTAGTGTTTGACTCACGTTGATGGAGGTTGGTGATTTATATTGCCATATGCAAGCTACCGTTAGGTGTTCGATTTTAGACACGTAAGTTAAGGTTTCAAAAGTTAATGTTTTGCAAAAAACGTTGAAGACTCAATCATGTTTCCATACGTAAGGTAAAAGAAACGGGCGGGGACTGTCAAACTCCATTCAAAAACTTGAATGATTACCTGGCAAACCTGGATGTTTGAAAGCTTCGTTAACTTCCACGCCTAACGGTAGCTGCCAAATGGCAATATTACATGTCTTGGTATATACGAATCAATTTGTGGATACACCAATGTACTTTTAAAACCATGTGGATCTAACGTTAACTAGTCTCCAGTGTCAAAACGTGAATGTCGAAAGTTGAATGTCCAAACTTGGATGTCAAAACCTCTACGTGGAAGCTAGAATACTGAATCTTATACATTATTATTATTAATTATTCTTATTAAAACTTATTTAAACACGGTGCTATTTCACTACAATAGTTACATAAAAGGAAAGAAGAAAAAAACAAGTGATCTTCCAATAGGCCGTGTATCTAACTATTTCAACTACATTAAAACTATTACGGTACAAATACAGTAAATAAATTAGTTAAAATCAAAGTTCTTTATTCTATTTTTAAGAACTTGAACAGTTTCTAAGCGTTTTATCTTATTAGACAAATTATTCCAAGTCACTGCACCTCTATAAATAAATGCTTTTTTGGATAGCTGGATTTTGGCTTTGGCGGTAAAAAGTCATATTTGGCCTGTTTCGTTTAATAATCATGGACCTCACTTGTTTTTTTAAACATATTTATCATGGGATTTGGTACCATTGCGTGATTAACTTTATACATTAGTGAAAACAATCGTTGATTCCTTCTTGCTTCAAGGTTTGGTAAGTCCAATTGTTTTGGTAACTCAACAGATCGAGATTTATATCCAATCTTAGTAATACGCATAGCTCTGTTTTGTAAACGCTGCAGTTTATCACAAAATGTGTTACCAAGGCCTCTCCAGACCTGGGAACAATAATCGAAATATGGTTGTACTAAAGTGTTGTATACAATTACGAGTACCCTATCGGTCTAGGAAATCTCGTAGTCTCTTTAGGACGTTGAAACCTTATTAACCTTTTTTGTTATTAAATTAACTTGCTCATCCCATGTTAAGGTCTCATCTATGATTAATCCAGGTGATTTGGCAGCTTTAACTCTCTGTATGTGATTGGTTGCCAAGTTTATAGTTAGGTTACGGTCAATTTTCTGTCGTTTTTTGTGAGAACCAGTGACCATATATTCCGTTTTACCAGCATTTAGGCTTAACTGATTTGCAGTTATCCAATCAGAAACACTGTTTAGGTCTTCATTTAAAGTGCTAGAAATCAAATTGATATTGTTACTTGATACATCAATTTGAGTGTCATCTGCAAACATATTACATCTTGTATATTTTAAACTGTTTGGCAAATTGTTGACATACTGTAGAGTAGAAATAGTTGTGGGCCAAGTATAGATCTCTGAGGTATACCACTGACCATCTCTAGTGGCCCAGAGAGCTGATTACTCGCTTGGCAATATTGCATTTGGTTTGATAGATATGATCTAAACCCGTTATGAGCATAAAAGTTAAATTTCATCAATAATATTTGATGGTCAACAGTATCGAATGCCTTCTTGAGGTCAAGAAAGACAACTCTATTGAGTTGGCCAACATCAATATGTTGATACCATCTATTTGTAATCTTAACTAATGCTGCAACAGTAGAATGGTTAGGTTTAAAGCTATGCTGGGAATTCCTAATTAAGTTGGCTTAGAGGAGATAGGAATAGAGTTGGCTATGCACCAGTTTTTCTATAAGTTTTGCTATAATTGAAATTACGGATATTGGCCTATAGCTGTTCATATCATTCCTTGGGCCATTTTTGTACACTGGGATGACTTTTGAGATCTTCCAATCATGGAGGAAGATAACAGATGTAATAGATTTGTTAAATATTGTAGTTAATGACTTTACTATTGCCGGAGCTGATAATTTCACAAGTTCTGCCGATATTTTATTCAGCCCATTGGCCTTATTAGGCGATATGGGTAGAATAAGAGTGTATACCTAATGTTCAGATATTTACGAAAGTTAAATAATTCATCGACTTCATTGATATAGTACTCGGGAGGACTATTCGAGTTTGGGATTCGTTGTGATAAATTGCGTCCAATATCAATAAAATGTTGATTAAATGCATTAGGAATGTCTTCCTTGGATATGCATTACGTTTGTCGATTTTGAATTCTTATACATTAATCTATTAATACTATTAATAAATCATAATTAATAATAACATCGCAAGCAAAACTTTTGGCGGAGACATAACGCCATACAGGAGCAGCATATAAAGTCAAAGGGAACCGCCGAAATTCTACACAGCAGAACTGACGTTTCGCGCGATGCCCTTCGTCAGAGTGAAACGTCGCGCAAAGGCCCTTCCTAGGAGTTAGAAGTCGCGCGAAACTTCAGTTTCGCTTAATACACATCGTTGAAAATTGCCTACGCAGTACTCTACTTTTGTATAAATCCAAAGGTGGATAACACTACACTAAATAACCTAACAATACGGTGGGAATGTTTTTATCCTATTAAGTTATGAAGGACAAATTCAATTGTTGATTTTGTATAATTCTTGCTTTAGTTATAACATGTTAAAGCGAACATTTCAGTAAAATCGACAACTCAAATTCGAAATAAACCTTAGATCACAGCTATACTTAGATCACATCAATCAAACTTGTACAGATACACAGGTCTCAATTTCAACTACAATTACACGCGATTAAAACTCTCTGCAGTAGTTAGTTTAGTTCAGTGAGCAACATCTCATGCTAGTTAAACTATGTAAACATACCGCAGATACGAACTGGTCAGGTTATCAGTCTTAAACTTTAAACATTTTTAAGGTTTGGTGTGATTACTTACAAGGATCTCCTTCAGCCGGTATTGGTGTACCAGGTAAACTGGATCTCAGCTTCGCTCGTCTTTTCACTTTAGGACTTGGAGGAAAATCACGACGAGATATTATGCTTTCATCAGCCCTACCTGTCTTGAATGGCGGTTTCTTATTTGTCGATTTACGCGAGGGAGGCGTCGAACGTTTCAGCCTAGGGGACAGTGATCTTGACTTAACCACAACCTGACCATGATTTTCTGGTCGTCTTGGACACTCGCATACACAGTGTTTTTGAACAGATGAATGGCTGGGTGTTTGAACTGATGTAGAATGCATGATAGGCAAGGTATCTTCGTCATTGTCAGAGAAGGATGAGTCGGTTTCCTATAAACGTAAACGAGAATATTCGTAAAATTATACCACACCAATTTGGATTTTTTGTCCGTTAGTTTCGGCCACATCAAAAGAAACTTAGTTTATGAAACTGCTGCAGTTATGTTCTGCGTTTGCCACTTGAGGTCAGTTTGAATATTTTTTTTTTGTTTTTCTGTAACGAATAGCAAGTTGAATTACTAAAATTACAAAAGTTAATTGTTAATTCCGCGTATACGATTTCCTGAAAATGAGGTAACACGTGCAAAATCCGTTACTCTTCATTTACATTTCATTTGCCACAAGTAATTTTCGTACGGACTAACACGGCGGCTATTAACTTTTTTCCTACTATTTTCCTCTTTGACGAAGTCACACTGATTATTTCCCATAACCCTTAAGAACATGATCTGACAGACAACGCCGGTAATGCACTAGATAACTCCAGTACAACACGCATGATATACATGATATAAAAAAGATCGGTAATACATCCGTATGTGTGAGCCTTGGATTCTATTATTCGGCAAATCAAAAAGAAAACACAGGATCCCAAAGCGAAGAAACACATTGGTGCACCTGTACTACAGTCCATACGGTCCTTGTTATTTGTAGCAGTTTTTAGTAGTCAGTAGTTAGTTGATTCAAATGTTAACGTCGGTAATTTATTCTGGTAATTACGTATACAAACACTCCCGCATAAAACTAGCGTGGCTCACAAATAAACGCATATTGAAGATTTGATCGTCCAGGTTGTTTTTGTCTTGGGAAAGACTGTTAATGACTGACATTTCGAGCATCGTCAGCGGAAAGTGGAATTTAGTATGTAGGTTCGCTTATTTATCTAGTTTGTGTGCGAGATAGCGACGTGCATGCCACTAATATGGATGGGTGTAATGCGTAGTTCGAATGCTCATTAGTGTGAACGTAGGTTGGTCTTGTTGGTAAGTTTGTGTTCACGTTAGCGTGGGCTCTATTGTTTGTTGGTATGTGTGAGTCTTTCGTAAAAAACGGTATTCGTGATCTGTTCAGTGGTTTTGAATTTGTGATCTATTAAACGGTTTTGCTTGGAAGTTGGTACACCAGCTTTCCAACGTAGGTTGCTGTTTATAGTTGGTTCCCAGTGCGATACATTCATGTTTATGGGATGTTCTTGTATGAATAAAAAATTAAAATGGATCAACCACACGTGCTTACCTTTAAAAGACTGTAAAGAACACTACTGCAACTTTTACTTTTTTTAACTTGTTTTAATGAAGTTCTGTTATGATACATAAAACAAACCTGTGCGTTATCATCGGATGCTGATGATGCAGGAGTTTCATAAAATGTTCGGTATGACGCCGCAATTGTGGACTCTTGCACAGTTGTGTTTGTTGAAAATTCTAACTTCGGGTTAATGCCCTGGATTAGAAGAAAACAAGTATTATTCATATTATTATTATTTAAGTATTATTTTAGTCTCTGATTACTGAGATTTATTAATACAAAATTACTTGGGTACCCAACTAATACAATTCTACTTAAACACTGAACAGTAAGCCCGCTCATGTGGGAGCTTGGTAAATATCAGAACAACTAGAGGACGTTCGTCAAGCTCGTTTACTCAGAAAAACGATT
>JBAHVQ010000001.1:1690435-1717861 GCA_036872915.1 Nanipora kamurai
TCGAAATTGCCGCATTTTGAAGTTTAAAATGAATTACGCAAACAAGAGTGCACAACCGATAAACGGGTGCGAGATACGTGAACGATTAGGTTTACGAAATACAAAGAGGGCTCAATACCGAACAGATAGAGTCACTACAACCTGTTTCATCTGAGGGAATCTTCAGGTGACTGGCAGATTTCTTTGGCAGATTTATTTCAAAATCTGCCAGTCACCTGAAGATTCCCTCAGATGAAACAGGCTGTAGTGACTTTTTGAGGTAAGTGACATAATACTATTCGCTCTATCTGTTCGGTATTGAGCCCTCTTTGTATTTCGTAAACCTAATCGTTCACGTATATATATATAAGTATATATCCAGCTCAAGAGCGCAATTGCCGGCGCAATGAAACTTGCCCACTCTCCGGGGAATGCCAAGCAGAAAGGGTTGTTTACCAAGCTACAGTCACGAGAGAAGACAACGCAGAAGAAACAATCTACGTCGGACTCACTGAGGGCACATTCAAAATAAGATACCACAACCACACCAGCTCTTTCAGAAACTCAAAATGCAAACATGCTACTGAGCTCAGTTAATGTATTTCGAACTTAAAAGAATCAAACGTCCAACACTTAACCAAATGGAAAATAATTAAACAATGTGGGCCCTATTCCAACAAAACCAAAAGATGTAACCTATGCCTGTACGAAAAGTTTATTATCCCGTACTGTATACTAGTATAACAAATCCCGCTGGTCGTTAAAGGTTAGTCCAGGTCTTCCCCAGCCACCGCTGACCAACGTAAGGAGAACTCTGGACACTAGCAGACCTTACCAGTACACATGTCGCAATCACAAACCATTACGATATGTAATGTAACCTTCGTTCTAACACCTGAGACCAAGCGAGCTGAAGGTTGATAGCTGATTCCCGTCGTTAAAAATCGTTCTGAGTTTGCAACTTAAGAGACATACGCTCTGGTGATCGAACGAAAAGCATGGGAAGTATGCGAACATACAACATTTCGTAGTTCATTAAAAAAGAAAGAACCACATATCTTTGACGCCATACTGGACACTGGGTATTCAATGATCTTTGAATTAAGGAATCAGACCTTGGAAGCGGGAGACAGTATTAAATCTTGGAATAACGCACGATGAAACGAACAGAAAAGAAGCTCGCATACAACATAAAAAAAGTCTCAGCACTGCGTTTTCCACGGTTAAATCGGGTCTGTCCACAAACATCCAATCCAGAAATATCTGAATGATAAGTCTTAAGGCCTGTTTACACCATCAAAGTTTCTTTGATCACAGTTCGCCATCTCACGTTACCAAACTTTGACGAGAAAAGTTGTAGCTGTTTACACTTTCAAAGATCGTTTGCTCAAACAGTAAGCTGCGAACGTACGTCAGGGAAAAGGTCAAAGAGATTTCTGACCAGTCCCAGTTCTTTTTTATTTCAATTGGATGTCACCTGTCATTAAGTGTTCCCACAATTCGTTTTTCTGCATTGGGTCTCTTGTCCTGTTTTAGTAGTTCATATGAACAAGGTTCTACTGTCCGCTCAAAAAAGATGGCTTCCACTTGCTTATCTGTTTATTGCAGTCCTGCCATTTGACGATATTTTGCTCTTTTTACTGTTGACTTCAGGAGCAGGATTGTTTTCGATCGGTTTTTCTTACGACATTTTGAAAATGTTATCGAACTCCAGGCTGGAGTCTCGCTAGAGTGATTTCTTTCAACCTTTTTTCACTGTGATGAAAGTATTTCAAAACCTTCTATTTTCTCCGAGAAACATGTTCCAGTACCCCCAAAATACCTAACATAATGAAGGACTTGACCACAAATGGTCAAAATCATATCTAAAAAGGTTCACTTTAAGTGAAGACACAACAATATTTCGCCGGTTTAAGATCTTCAATTCATTCACTGAAATTAAATCACCATGCTCACGATGGACTAATGATGTTATCAAACGTACAGTCAGGTACCTGTAAATTAGCAGTACGGTTCAAAAGGATCTCCCTGTCCATTCCATCTTTCTTTGTCAAAGTTCGATCAGGAAACAAAAATTTCCTTGAAGACTGTTCAAAATAGGCCAACAATCTTCCACCTACAGTGTAGCCAACAACAAATATTATAGAATAGCCCAGTAATACAACAACACTATGACATCATTCTTGCAAATTATGGACAAGTGAAATAAATGTCTTAATAGATAGTTTCAGTTCTAAATTAAGAATATTTGGATTTCATACTGTAGAATCAGTGTCTACAAATATACATGTAGTATACCATGAGGTCAACCTGTGACTACATATTTACAGCACCTACTGCAGAGTAAGTTATTATGGATGATATCCATAATCAGCACAAACAGATCAATCAAATCATTGACTCTTCTACTAGCATGCAGATATCAATTGACATTGTGTTAAGAAAATATGCCATTGACCAGTACAAAATCAAAACAAGCATCCTGTCACCACCGTTTCACTTTGCTGATATTGTATATAAATTTATCAAACAGCATTTTTCACAATGATACAAGGAGCTGCCTTACTACTAAAAGTGTTACTGATTGGGTTTTTTTTAAATTTTCTATTTGAAAACAACTTCAACATTATAAACTAAATAAAATTTACTAATAGCCCTTAGGAAAAGAAAATCTGCTTCCAATAATCCAATAACTTAGAAAAAAGCTGCAACCTGAAAAATTTTGTATTTATTCTTTTTAATTAGAATATTTTATTCCCTTTCTGCTGTATTTTGGTCCTAAATCTCCAGGCTTTTCCTTAGTTCTATGTGCATTCTCCAGGTGCAGATGCAAAAATCATCAGAAAACATACAGTACAAGTCTAAACTATATTTTCTCATGATATAACACTGATTTTTAATAAAGCATGTATGCATGGGTGATTATGTGAAATTGCTGAAATAACGAAAAAAAAAAAAAAAAAAAATTTTTCCCAACTTACCCCGTTTTTTTTTCAACTTGTTATCAGAAACAACATGTTCATTAGTTACCTTTACAAGGAGAAACCATACAGTACATGGCAACAAACAATACCTTGTTGACGTTCAGAGTATTGTAATAATTCAATGATCACATTTTCATCTAAAATAATTGAATCTAAATTTAATAGCATGTTTGGCTAAATTACTGAATAGAGATAAGTTTTTCAACAAAATGGGAATTTCTGTTATACTAATTATCTATGTACCATACTGGTATACTCACTACCAGTTCAATAGGTTTTTCAGAACTTGGGCACTGGTAGGAAATGTGCACATGCACCTGTTTTGTAGTACAGCTTTGCAAATAATTTAGCATAAGAAAGTATACTGTAAGTAACCAAGAATGACCGTACTGTAACTTCAGTTTTTTCTATACTTGACTCAAATTGACTTTCATTCTGTATACTTGAAAATTTAATTGTATTTAACAAAAGTTTGATCAAATTATTACTGATAAAGCAGGGTTTTGATCATAGTGGATGGCTGTGGGCATGAGTGGTGTCCTGTACTGAGCAGTGTCACCCAGCACTCACGCCAAATTGGACCTTTTTGCCTGCACTCAAAGATTGTAAAATAATCAGAAAACCTGATAAAATTATAAGCAAATGTAGTTTGACAAAACGGACAGACAAATGAAAATGAATCAAAATTTGGAAATTAGCATTTTCACATCACTTACAGTAGGCATAAATAATTTTCAAGGGTTGCCTGATTGGCCTGTGGGGTACCTGGCATACACGGGCACCTACATGTATCTACTGAACTACTGTAGAATTCAAGTTTAGAACTGTAACAAACACCAAGTCACTATACACCTATTATATAATGACATGTTGTATACAAGCTCTGATTGGTTAATATCCATGCTTTTATACTGTAAGAGTATCCAAACAGAAAATTTTCCATTAAAAATTTACTGAAAAGTAAAAGTGTTTCTCATCTTTTTAGTGTTATTACATAAAGAAATACTTAAAGAAATGTGTTTTTTGTCTGTTTGGATATGGTAATGCAACCACATGGGATATGTACAGGTATTGTCACTTTTTGAGAGCTAAATACAGTAACACATGCCAAGCTGGTCCTGTTTTTTCACAGTTTTCTCCAGTCTCACAACATTCTGTACTTATGCATCACAGTATCCAAACACATAAAACAATTTAAAAAATCTCTAAACAAAGAATGAGGTTGTCTTATCTGATTGAATTCCTAATTTACTTAATAATAATGAAACTGAATCCTTATTGTTTGATTCAACTAAATGATTGAAAGTATTAGAAAGATCCACACATGACATGATACTCCACATAGTGTAAAATACTGGAATAAAAGCATCAGCTAGTTGTACTTCAATGTCTACTGTACTCTCACTGGCTGAGATTACATTGGCAAAACCATAAAAAACAACAACAAAAACTGGTAACTCTATTTCACTGTATTCTTTACCTTCCAAAATTTCCATTACTTGGCCTGGTTCATTTGCGTTTACAAAAACCTGATGGCAGAAAGAACTAAATAATTAAAGGGCAATGAAACTAAAAGTAGTTTACCTAAATTTAAAAAATAAGTTTAAACATTACAAGTTCAGGTTACTAAAAGGTTCCAGAATAATTTATGTCACATGACACATTGACCATCTAAGAATCATGATTTTATGAGAAATGATTCGCTTGACATATCTAGACACAATTTGTAACCAATAAAACATTCAACTTGAAATAAAATATGCATGTAAAACAAACTAAAATTAAATGTATTCAAATAAAACAAAACAAAATAAAATCTAAATAAAATTAAATACTGTAATTAAAAATATAATATACCAGTAAGACCTTGCAGTTGCATCTTGGCATAGTTTAAATAAAAACTTCTATTAACTAAGATTTAAATCTATATACAGTAGATAAATTGAGTATAAATATCAAATATTCATTATATTACACCTAAAATTTCATGTGAATTACCAACCATATTAATATATACATGTAACTAATGTGGCCACCACTAGAAAAAGTCACTGCAGCTCAAATAATTTGTCTATTACACTAAAGTCACAGAGTTGCAGGTTTGATTCCTAGTTGGCAAGCCTTGGTATGACATTTTTACTACTGATGTGCCCAAAATTTACTCTTCTCTCTCATTTAATCTTATTGTATTCCCATAATGTGATTTATAATATTATTGTAATTATTTTTAACATAAGAAGAAGCCTGTAATTTTCTTTTGGATTTCCCATTTGGTTATCCAATTTAATTATTTCATGACTTTCCATAGTATTATTGAGTTGCTTCACTGTAATTCTACACAAATTAATATAATATGTGCTTAATTTCACTTAAGAGGGTGTTTATGGGGGTGCCTTGTCATAGTTAACAGTTAAAAATTTCATAAAATCACAGTATTGGTTAACTTTTTTGGTGGAACAGTTAACCCTCTGATGAACAGGGAGTGGTATTAGACATACTATTGTAAATATAATTATTAATTAATTTGCATAATTATATAAACTTATATGCAAAATTATGTTAATTTTGGTCACACTGATTGACAGTTAATATTAAAAAATGCAGTTTATAAGTTTTATAACTTAACATTTTAGTAAAAACAGATCATTTTGTGGTGTTGATATTTAAAACAGATACCATATGTCTTTGATAAGTCAAGTAATGAAGTAAAAGTCAAAAGGAAATCTCAATATTTGTTGGAATCATTTCACAAAGTCACAGTTAAATAAAAATTCACAGTTAACAGTAAATATTTCAATACAATCATAGTAACAGTTAAGGATTTTGGCCAAATCACATTTAACAGTTAATCCCATAAATACCCTCACTTAAAGGCCTGGATGTTGGTATAAAAACATTATTTGTCTTGCAGTGCATGCAGGCAATCTACATACACAGTGATAAGAATACAAACCAGTTCAAAAAATTACAGTGAGATATGTCGGCAATCCTTTCATCCAATAATTTATTATAATTGTGTTAAACAATGTCACTAGCTTAACCATCTGACTGTAACACTGTTTATTTAGAAGTAAAAGGCCTGAGCTCTTAAAAAAATTAAAAGAAAGAGTGTTCACTAACAAAGAAACTTTACACTTGTATATAATTTGTTCTAAGTACTGTATGGACTTTGCTATGTAAAGATGCCAGCAGACACACCAATGCAAACAAGGGAGATCCCTAAGGACCTGAAAACCCAGTTCACGTGATCTTTTAGCAAATTTGGTGATTAATTTAGTGTCCACATTCCTTGGTGAGATCTTGCTTGTGCGCTTGATTCTTTGCAAGAGCGCATAATAGAGAGTGGTATTGCATCTGTCCAAAAAACAAGGTGATTTCTGATTTTACATATCCTGGGGATAGACTGGGTGAAATGGTGCTACTTCGAAAATTAAATTATATGTTATAAAATATTACGATATTGAAAATATGGGCAGACTGTACTCTTTTTGTTAGAAATAATGCTGGGAATAATTGACTTTAAAATAATGGCCTCAAGGAGGCCAAACTGATCTGAAATTTACATGTATGGCCGCAGATGAGTCAGACTAAAGCTTCTACTGGTGCTATGAAACGTGCTCTGAGTATTCAGACACAGTATCTCCAACAAACTGAATGCCACCTGCAATACAGGTACTTATAGTTAACGTTTTGAATTTACTGCTCACTTCCAGATACATGTATATTTCTGTGTGACAGAGAGTCTGATGAAGATAAAGATTGACCCATGGCGTATCATATTTCAAAATCGGATAATTAACTCTACTATTCTTTGGTCATACTACGGTATTATTATTGTTGAGCTGTAAAAGTAATTACACAGTAATGTGGTTAGTGCTCTGAAGTAAAATATTGCACAAAAATGAATGAAGCAGTAAAAAAGCTACTCACTCTTTCAAAGTATAATCGTTCATTAAAGATCAAGGGAAAGGAAGCATAAACAGACTTAGTCCTTTTTGAGGATCCTAACAGAGCAATCCTAAGGAAAAGCATGTTTCTGTTTGACAGATGACGAGTACCAGGGCACGACACCTAAATAAAACAAACATCCATAATGCTACATTTCCTTTTCAACTTCCTCAACTTATTATTAAATAATTAAAGGACAGCCCAAGATAATGTCTAAAAGAAATAAGAAAACCCATTACCAAGTGAACATCAAATTTTACTTCACAAGAGAAAGCTTTCCTGTCCATAATTTCGTCCAATCATTAAAGAACCCCTTAATTTTTCGACAGCATCTGTTGTCCTGCTTCTAGGGACGCCGCCATAAGTTACTTCTGATTGGTTCGCGACATCGTCAGCCGTTGTGTCACAAAGCCCGCAGGAATTCGTTCCTTCTCGGATAAGTAACCGGTGTAGGTACTATATCCGGTATTAGTAGAGGGTGGTACCGAGAGATGAAAAAATATCTTGTATTATGTCGACGATGCATTTCGCCATTTTACGGATAAAAACTACGGAAATATGGTGTTCTCTACAGGAGCTAGCCCCCTGGTCCTTGAAAATCCTAGAAAGTCCTTGAAAATCAGGAGAGGCCCTTGAAAATACTTGACTTTTCTCCCAGTTGAACCACGAACAATTAAACCGCACTAAATTCTTTACCGTTAAAAACCTGCATTCCACGTCAGTCACTTCTACCAAAAGTCTTTCTCAAGACTACACTAACCTGGACGATCAACTTCCACTAACATGTCATTCCATATTTTGTTGCCTTTTTAAACTTTTCTGGAACTAATTTCTACTACAAATTATCTGACAATTTTTTCGATTATTTGATAATTTGTCCAAGAAATCGGTTCTAGAGAGGACTAGAAAGTCACTAAAATGTAAAATGCAGGTTTTCAATGGTAAAAATAGATTAATTTGGACACTTTTTCTTGTTCAAACTATGTTTCACAATGTTCAATTCAAGAATAGTTTGCAGGTTTTTTATGCTGCTGAAACATACAGAAAAATGAACGCAATTAGTTCACACGACTTGGTGCGTGACTCGTGTAATGTCGACAACAAATGAAAATGAAGAATTTATGTATTTTTATTTCTTTAAAAATGTCTTTTTTCGTCCCGCTAGTTGATTTGTACGAAAACAATTCGAGAACATTTACACACTGCAATCATTCGGGTCGATTACTGGTTCAGGTTCGTGGTAATTAATAATAAGTAGGTAAATTTCAGTCCACAAAGCTTTCTGGTGACGTTTTCTCAACAGAACATGCTTCTAAGCCAGAAATTGGAGTGTGTAAACTCAGCCTTTTTAGACAACTCGGCGTCCATGGGCTGATAGTCAACTCGTGCTTTGCCCTCGTTGACTATCTCCCCATAGTCAACTTGACCTTCTTGTCTAAATGTTCATCATACCTTGAAGGATGAATTCCCTAGCCTAAAAGCAATTACTGATCTTCAATTTCACTTTTTCCCCATTGGCATTGTTTTCGGAAGAGAAAAGAATACACGCTCAGTGGAATTTACTGTACTTTTTAAAGTGCTTTCACCAGAAACGTAGTCAAAAACCAAAAGGTCCTTGGAATTTCGGACGGAAAGGCAATGGGGACGGTGACAATAACCCAGTTTTATTAATTCGAGGAGTAATTCTTGAGGTATTCACTATGGGTTATTTCTTCGACTTTAAAACCGTTGATAGGCTGACAGTCCTGTACGCTATGTGAAAAACGAGATGTACATTCAATAAGAGATTTCCACGGAATTTTGTATGGATATGGAAAGATGCCATTCGGTTTCGTCTTCTTGCGGTGGACGTGGAGTCTATTTGTAAATCAGTGAGGAGACTCGGTTAACCCCAGGGGCAGGACAAGTTCAATTTGGGGCAAAGCAAAACATCTTGTTCATTTTCACACCGGACAGTACAAGACCTGAAACCTTCTTGCCATCACGGGTGCGCCTATAAATGGTGTAGGTTCGTGAGAAGAAGTGATATAAAATCAAACTTCAATAAAAGTTGACAAATATATACTGTAAGTGTTTTATTGTGAACACTACCTCGCTTATAATGAACCAAGCGTACCCCTGCATGTCTGGGTCCAGGGCATTTATACCGAGTATATCACTGGCACTGCATAATGGAGAACAGGATACGAAACCAAGCAAGTCCCTTCGGGTTTTTGACCAATCACAAAAATTAGCTCTGTCAGTGATACATCTCGTCAGATTTCTTGTTAAATGGTCACCTTAGTTTGTTTCTTTTATTATTGAAAAAGATGTAAAACCTCTCCGGACTGCAACTCTAGCAAAGTTAGAAATGGCAAAAGTTGCGTGGAAACCAAACCTGCATTTTTTTAGAGTTTTTTCTTTGCTTTTTAAAGAATCTTTTAATTTCTTCTATAAATTAGTTTAATGACTTGACTAAGACATGAATACATTCGATTGAAAATAGTTTGGGACAACTGCTGAAACGGAGTGTATTGTTATCAGTGGTTAAACCATATTTAAAATTTCTCGGTCTGTTGTGAAAATACAGACCAAGTTAGGAAAAATGAAGCAGTGAAAGAACAAAAAGCTTGTTTAAACCGTGGTATGGTAGATTAGACATCAGACTACGATGATGTGTTGTTTAGCTAAGTGCTGCCTAATGCTTAAATAGATTTTAACTTAGTCAATGTTTCTACAACTCGGCTTTTATATTTAATTTTTTTTGTATTGGAATGAAATACCTTCCCCATAATAAAATTGACTACCTCCTCGTTAGGAGGGTGGGGAATTTGACGCTTCATTCTATTCCAGCCAGCTGGACATTTGAGCGGTTCCTCTGTTCATATCATTGGGAATTTGACAAACGTTTTTCAAAAGCGTAAATTTTCCTGGGAATGATGATCGGTCATGGGTTTGACTCACATATTGTTGTTAAAGGATTAATGTCTGTAACGAGCCCTCTATCGCTTCATGCATCGTTAAATATCAGTTTGTTTGCGCCCATATTAAAAACTTCAAATAAACAACCTAATCCACACTGTATTCTTGTTTATGCCAACCAGTTCAGACGACTGCTGTTTTTGATAAGTTTTCCCTTAAATTTTTTATATGAATGTTAAACCTTTAGATATCCCATTTTTATATGTTTAATATGTCATTTGGGAACCAAATTTCAAGGGCCCAAGGGACAAACCAAATTCTAAGGGACGCTTTTTAATAACAATTTTCAAAAGTTTCCACTTTAACGATCCTGGACTATTGTCTCGAATATACGTTATCCCAAATTTTCAAATTCATTTCATCTACAATTTTATCAGAACGACGTACTAGCAACAAATTAAAAAAACCCGTTGTACTAAAGATTATTTCGAATATTTCAACAAATTGGATTACAAACAAACGGACAAAGGTATTCAAGTAATTTAACAACCTAACCATAAAATTATCTGCTCCATAAAATATACAATCTCATCATTTGATACAGATTTTTTAATAGTTCTTTTTCGTGCGTTCTCCTCTATTAACTTTTCCATCAAAATTTTCTTTCGGAAAAGTAATTTCTGCTTAACGTTGTGGTTGAACATTGTAGACAGTTCTCTGCATGTTGTACAAAGTGCTGGAAGGTTCGTTTCAATGCAGCCAGTTCACTTTCAGTCTGTAGGATGTGGTCCTGGAGCCGCTTGTTTTCCTTTTCAAGTCC
Organism: Nanipora kamurai; assembly: GCA_036872915.1. Taxonomy (NCBI): domain Eukaryota; kingdom Metazoa; phylum Cnidaria; class Anthozoa; order Scleralcyonacea; family Helioporidae; genus Nanipora; species Nanipora kamurai. The sequence continues at coordinate 1,701,068 of JBAHVQ010000001.1, forward strand.
TTCCATGCGTTGCCGTTTCCTTTTCCTGTACAAACGGCTACTTACTACGTTTCTTTCCCTTCTTCTTTTAAAGTGATCATTGGAAGCTGATGGAACTGACGACTGGTTATCTATTTTGCTGTCAAGGACACCTTGATCGTTATCATCCAAACACTGAAGAGCCTGAAATGGCGGTTCATTGAAACGGACCAAAGATAACGTCTTTTCCATCAATTCTTCGCCGGTGACATTGCAGCTGTAATTCATATTGAGGTTTCAATACCTTTGACAGTTTTAAGTAAACTGTGACCAGGGTTTTTTTCGCTTTTTAACAACCAAATAACCAAAAGTGGCGTCAGCATTGGGGAAATAACGTATTTTGTTTGCATTACTGGTTGTTCGGAGCTGTTCGGTGACTTCGAGTTTTTGACCACATATACGATTGTAGGACGGAATGGCTCGAAGGTTTCCGAGCGTAGGTGCCGAGGATACAACCGACTAATTATAAAAGATTATATATCTTTAAATGGTTGAGTATATTTTTTTTTTTACTTACCATATCATTTGTTTTTGATTAGAAAAAATATGAAACGCGAGAATTGTGTATCCTTCGCTTTTTTTTTTCTTTCTCTTTCCTTTTTTCAGAATTTTTCACCTCAATAAAATTGAATGATTTTCAATGTGGAATTACATATGTTTCCTTTTAGTGCTAAAATAAATAATGTAAATGACCAATATTTTTAATTATTTGAAGGTTTGCTTGGTGATAATTATATAACTATATCAACTTTGTACTTCGTCCTAGATAACGACGGATCACTAAACGAACGGACTTCACTATCACCGGAACATATCATATAACTTCTAGAACTATTACTTTCCACGGGGGCACCTACATCCTCAATTGTTGCAGCGATCTTCATGATAGCCTTCGAATCCACTGGACTTACCACATATGACCACAAACCAAAAGTATGGGAAAGACATATCCATGACATCATAGCCATCATGAACGAACAGCACACCCAATGATTCCTCGCCAATCTCAACAACTTGCATAAGAACATAAAATCCACCAACGAAACAGAACAAGACTCAACCCTGTCATTCCTAGACATCTTCATCAAAAGGCATCTAGACAGAAATATCACCATAAGCATTTATCGGAAATCAACACCCACAGATCAATACCTAAACTTCAGCTCTCTTCACAACTACAAAGCTAATCAAAGCGTCGTCACTACACTGTTTGGACAAGCGCAAACCGTCATATCCAACAAAGCTGAAATCAAGCAGGAAGAGGATCATCTCCGAAGAATATTAAACTGAAACGGCTATCAACGGTCCATTATAAACAAGTCACTTACCATCTACGAGAAACAAGCCAACGGGAAAACTACATCCGAGCCAACCAAACGGGTTAAATCTGCCATACATACAGAACATCACTGAACATCCGAAGAATCTTATCCAAATACGACATTCACGCCGCCTTCTGCACAATCAACACTTCGCAACTTACAATCCGAACCTGAAGACTCTGTTCCACCAGAGCAATGTAACAACTGTGAAGCTATGTACATCGGCGAAACAAAACGCACTCCGGAACAAAGAGTAAAGAACATCGACGTGCAGTACGGAACGGACTAACCAAATAATATGAAATTGCAGACCATTGTTGGAAACGTGGTAACACTTTTAATTCGAAAAATAAACCCTGCTCAACCACACGACTAGTAAAAGAACCAATACATTCAGCTCTGAATCCGAACCACATCAAAAATAGCTCCCACGAGAGCACATAGTCAGCCATACCATCCCATTTCACCACGCCTGAAAATGGAAGAAGTCCCCACCGAAACGTCGCGCCAGCAAAATTCTCTTGGTTCAAGACTAGATAAACTTCGAATTATTAACAACACTAAACTGACAAAGAGCAATCCTATTTTTCATTAAATGATAATGTCACGGAATCAACTGATGGAAGAAGAACTTTACCTTTTTCTAAATACTCTAACTTTAACTGATTTAACACATTGACTATTAAACAATAGATCTAGAAAAAGAAGCTTTGAAAGCTGTGTTTATATAGTTTCCAAGAAAGGTTGGTCCTTTTTTTGGATTTATCTGTCTTAAACTTCGGGCATTTCCGGGTTGACCGTTGTCTGATAAACGTCAGTTTTCAAGATGTTAAGAGGGGTTTGGATGTATTTAGTTTCGTATACATTCACTAGTTGCCTTTTGGGTTGTTAAGGAAGGTTGAAATAAACAGAAATACTCAAAGCAATCCAAAGTGTTGAAAACCAACTAGAACGACTTGTACGTGTATATACGCGTAAATTGTTTGAGGATGTGCTGTTGTAATATCACCATCACGTCGACGAAAAATCCTATAATTTTCGGATATTTGGTGGTTACACTATTTTTTCCAATTATGATTGCAATCTTGACAGTTTTACCAAATAAAAAACTTCGCATATATATTCTACTTGTATTACACCTTAGTTATTCCTTGATTAAATACATTTGAAATAAATTAGCTACTAAAATGAACATTCCTTAGCAATGGTAGCATAGCCCGAAATACTCTAGAACATTTTTTAAATCCATTATTTTCTGTTGTTAAACCAAATTTAAGTCAGTTGTTTTTCTCCAATCATATTCTTTGGAATTATGTCCGACGAGATTCACACAGTTTCAGATTGCCACTTTGCGAAGATTATATTTGTGAAAAGATCACTTCATCTCAGATCTGGGAAGTCATCCAGTTCAAACTTGGCGTATTTCCTCGTTTAGCATGTCTCATGAGCTGAACTCTTAATTCTGACCGACAAATATTTCCCATTCTTCCTGCTTCCGTTACGTCAAAACGTGACTCACCCTGCAGGGAAAGGTAAAAAAAAATACACCAGTGATTCAGCCCATATAATGAACATAAAATCAAAACATTAATGTCAACATAATTATACAGCGTAAAAACAAAAATTAAGAGGAAAAAGGACCAGTTAAAAAAAGAAGTAATTAGTAACCAAAAATGATATAACATGCTATCTAACAAATGTTTGTTTCAAAGAAACTAACCTTGATATTGTATTGGATGTAGTTGTCTTTGGCATTTCCTTGGTTTCGGTTGCCGCAAACAGATAGACAACTAAAAGACATTCTTTGCACAAGGATACAGTGCGACGACAACACGACATTTCAAGCTGCAAAACAAAGTCATAAACATAATGTAAATAGATGTTATTCGTGATCACATTTTTGTAATCACCACCAAGCCTCTTCTTAATTATATAAAGTGCGTTCACATTAGCAGACTTGGATTGGAGTTCGACAGGATTTGCGTTGAGATTTCGCCGGTGTGAACGCAGCTGGACTGGATTTGAGTCCATCCGTTGGATTCGATCAAGTATAAAGGGAGTTCGACTCGGTTTGGTTAGTTTCCATGGTGAAGTAGTCGTCCGAACTGCAAGTGTCAGCAGTCAAGACGGGAGTATCAGGAGATGTGAACTCTGTGAATTTCAAAAAGGCTGAAACGATAACTCGATCAGCCTCCCCTCAGCCCCCAAAAACTGAATTATGTGTCAGATTTACGGTAATTTGTTTTTGCTCTTGCTCTAAGATATTTTAAAAACATTAAAATATCAGAAAAAAACGCGTTCCAGCGGGGATTTTCGACTTTCGATTTTATTCCTTGCCGACGGCTTTTTTGCTTTTTTAAGGTTTTTGTCGTGCCATTTTCGTAAAAGGGACTGAGGCATACATACCTGTCAGGCTCCTGGGGTTATCGTTCCAGTCTTTTTAGAATTCACTCAGGAGCGTGGGAGGCTAGTTGACGTTGGGATACCGGGAGCAGAATTTAAGCTCGGGTGGGCATTTTTCGGTGAATGTTTACATCGACTTTATGGTTGAAAATACTGGGACACTGCAAATCAGTGCTTGTATTAACGGTAAAACGCATCTCATGTTTACGAAAAAATAATATTACAGCGGATTTTTAATTTACGGATTGAATTATTAAATGGCTAAATACAATTATAAATGCACTAGTTTTTCTAACCATTAATTTCGATAATACTAAAAGTCACCACACATTTATCAGAGTTTTAACGGCATCTGTCATGATAAAATAATTCCGTAGAGTGTTATTATATGTGTTTTTGAGGGGGGCCGAAAACTATTGTGGCTCTTGCTTCCTACGCCCCTGAGTTCACTGCTTGGGAGTGTTAAGAATTTGCAGTACCGCATGGCAATGCTTGGCGGGAATACAAAGTTTTAGTTCTTTTAAACGAAAAGAAGTAAAAGAGCTTGTCCTTCGCCTTTTCCGAATAAAATTGCCAAATAAAACAAGAAACTGCTTAATGCGCACTGCCTCCATTTTGTTTGTTTTGCGAATAAACTGCTGATATCGCATTCTTACCGGTCTAGGCCAGTCCGGTAATGTAAACGTGACTAGCTCAACCGCTCTTAGTCAAAACCAAGTCAAAATCTATGGAGACTTTAGTATTTAGCTCTGGCTAACGCCAGACGATTTTACTCGTCAAGGGGAAAGTCTTCGGTCAGCGAAGAGTTAAGGCTAGATCAAAGGGCGCATGATAGTTGATGATAGTTTAAGAAACCTTTTTCTTCCCTAATTATCATCACCTATGATCAGCTATCGTCAGCTATCAAAGGTGTGTGGTCAAACGGATATGTCTCAGTGTGAATGATGTTCTATGATAGTCGATGATAGTCCATGATACTTTACAATAGTCGACGATAGTGAATGATAGTTGGTGGTCAAACGGGAGCAAGAGTTTCAACAATCATCGACTATCATGGACTATCACCATGAAGGCTTGAGTGTAAATTACAAAAACGTGACTTCGTATACCATATAAGGCCTACTGTAACTACACATTTGTCTTGAAAATATCTCATATATACTTACTGAGGTTAGCACATCAGTGCTTTTGTTCAGCATTGTCTCCCAAGAATTACTAGAAGCAAAAACAAATAAATAAACAATTGCAGCCACAATAATTAAGAAAATTCAGGATAATTTTCCATAAAAATATACTTAATTCTTATCATTAAGAAATCTCATAAAAAACTATATTGTTTTTATATTGCAATTTTCCCATACAACCAGCTAACGATTTTAATGAAAGAACTAGTGACTAAATTTTTGTCGTCATTTGTTGCCGGTGATGCACCCATGTCGTCATCCGTTGATTGTATGAAATGACTTGTAGTGGCTGGGGAGAAGGTGTAAGGGAACCTGTCACCCATACGAATTTTAGACGACTAGAGGATGTTCGTCAAGATCGTTCTCTCAGAAAAAGGATTTCTGAACCCTAGACGGGCTCAGAGAACAAGCTTATAGAGAATAAGGAAGTGGAAACTAAACCTTATAGCATAACACAATTACAATTGGGAAATGACCAAGTGAATACATGCGTAATGTTAATGAACAAAACTAAAATCTTCGAGGAACGTGTATTTGAAGCAAAATACTAAGACGAACAAAGTGCCTACCAAAACATCGAAAAACAGTTCCATAGTCCTTGGCCATGGCTCCACAGCATTCGGTTAAATACTTTAGTAAATACTCTTGATAGTTTCAAGCGATCGAGATCAGATGTCCCCCAAACGCGCTGTAGGATTGATCTAATGTTGGTTTTCACGATATCGATAACCTTGATAAGAAATTTTTTATTACACAGTGATTAAATTAATAGCCATAGTGCATGGCAAACTATTATTATTTCACTCCAAGTAAAAAGGAAAAGCAAAATGTTAGTTTACCATAGGCTCTTTTCTGCACGACATGATTGCCTCTTACGATTGTTCGCCCTGATGAATGCCATTCAGTTTCTAGAGTCTTCAGGAGGTATGGTAATATTCGTGAGATAATAGCACCACTTACCTCCATATAACCGAACTGCAGATGAACCTCTGGAAAATCTCCTCAGATGTTCGCCATCTTGATAGGTCATAAGCCCTCCTCAACCAATCACATGCAGGGTGTGTTTCATGAGATGGAAATGGGCATTGGACGAAACTCGTAAGAAAAGCAAGTTTGACAACGATTTGAAAGCTAAAAACAGTTGTGGGGATCTCGAAAATTTGACTAATTTTGGATCTTTGAGAAGTTTGCCATTGGAAGATAATTCTGAATGTTTTTACGTACAAAAAGCACACTTTTGACAATACAAAGTATCAGAGATCCGCAGTCCAGTTATACAGTGTGTGTCAAAAAACGCTACTCTAGTCATGCTTCGTTAATATTCTTTACAAATTATCTTTTGTCCAGCAAGTGATTTCTGAAGAATAATCATTATAATTTTCAACAGGGTAGCGTTTTTTTAAGTATACTGTATAGATGTCGGTGAATTGCACGCAAGAATTGTCCTCTAACGAATTAATTCCAGACGCCAGGGTGAACAATCGTATGCGACTATGGTTTTAGACTATGGTATTTAGACATTTTGCTGCAGAATAATCAATATTTGTTTGACTTTACTTGGCTATTGTTTCGAGAATGTAGTGAGTAAAACCCGACTCATAAATAGAAATATGTTATATGACACAAAAATCCGTGAATGTTATGTCTTTATAACCCTGAAACAAGCATGTCGACCGTATCGTATAATAGCTTACTAAAACATATGGATCAATTAAGAGTATGCATGTATAAGCAACAAGTTGACATCCTAGTGATCAATGAAACCAAACTCGACTCAGATGTACCCCAAGACCTAACTTTCCTTGAAGGGTACACCTGGATCTCTAGAAATAGAAATAGGTTTGGCGGTGGTGTTGGTTTCTTCATAAGAAATACTATTAATTACCGCATCACATTTGACCTAAATAACCAAGACATTGGGATGATTACTGTTGAAATACGCAAATACAAAACTAAACCCTTCTTAATCTCGACATGGTATCGACCCCCAAACTCTCTTAACGATTTGCTAACAAAATTTGAAAAATTTCTGCGCCTAATCGATGTGGAAGAAAAAGAGAGCATTATTCTCGGCGATATCAACTGTCATATCTTTGAAAATAATCGTAGGGACCATAATACGAATGAACATAATTTCATCACAAGCCTATATCAATACAAACTATTGATTAATGAACCCACAAGAGAAACTATTCATTCGAAAACCTTAATTGATCATTTCTATTCTAATAAAAAAGAAAATATTGTTGTAGCAGGTGTTTCTAAAATTTCAATTAGTGATCACTATCTAATAAACGGTATAAGAAAATTTCCATCACTGAAAGGCGGAGAACACATTATTGAATATCGGGATTTCAAACATTTTAACGAAGATCATTTTCTTCATGATACATCATCGCTGAGTACTTTTAATGTGGAAAGTTACCCGTATCCTAACCAAATGTGGTATGTTTGGAAAAGTAAATTTACGGAAATTATTGACAAACATGCGCCACTAAAAACCCGTAAAATTGGAAAAAGACGTACACCTTGGATAAATAAGCAAATACTTTTGTCTAAGAGGTATAAGAACTTACTTAAGAAAAAGGCCTCCAAAAGCAAGACCGAAAGCGATTGACAAAACTTTAAAATTGCACGAAATTCATATAATAAATTGATTAAGGCGTCCATTTCTCAACACTATACTGCAGAGATTCATAAAAACCAAGGAAACACAAAAAATACTTGGAAAACTATTAACAACTTGATTAATAATTCGAAAAAAATATCTAAATGTTAATGAAATCTGCAATAAAAACGGTCAACCAATTGATATAAATGATATATCTGATGCTTTTAATAATCACTTCACAGATCGTGGCTATATACTATCTCAGAATATTCCAGCATGTTCTATTCCACCAGAGAGTTATATCACCGAAGCTACACAGGAATTTGCTTTTTGCGATATAACAGAACAGGAAGTCTACGGATTATTATCAACAATTTCAACTACTAAAGCATCTGGTTTGGATAAATTGCCAGCAAAACTTATTAAATTGGCTGCTCCTTACACAACCAAATCTCTGACAGCAATCTTTAATAGGTCTATATCAACAGGCATATTTCCTTGCTCTTGGAAGGCTGCTAGAGTATCTCCAAACTACAAAAATGGTATTAAATCTAACATGGACAATCATCGGCCTATATCGGTTATTTCGGTAATTGCCAAAACAATGGAGAAGCTTGCACCCAACCAACTCTATTCCTATTTACAACAGTTAAATATTCTAACAAGTGCACAACATGCCTTCAGACCTTTCCACTCCACTGTCATTGCACTTCTAAAAACGTCTAATCAATGGTATCAAAATATGGATGAAGGCCTAATGAATGGAGCTGTATTTTTAGACTTAAAAAAGGCTTTTGATACAGTTGATCACGATATATTATTAAGCAAGTTATACCTTTATGGAGTGAAAGGTAAAGCCCATGATTGGTTTAAATCGTATCTATCCAATCGTACCCAATTTTGCCAAGTTAATAGTAAATTGTCTGGACCACGTACAACGATTACTGGTATTCCACAGGGCTCAATTCTTGGTCTCCTATTATTTCTTATCTATATCAACGATCTTCCTAACAGTTTAAATAATGCGGATTGTGATATGTTTGCAGACGATACCCAAATAGGAGTTGCAGGTGAAGATCCGAAATCAATTATTGAAGCGTTATACAGTGATCTAACTAATATTTCAGATTGGATTGCAGCCAATAAATTAAGCTTAAACAAAAGCAAAACTGAGTATATGATCATTGGTTCCCAACAGAATCATAAAAAATGGAAATCTGATTTTCAGATTGTAATAGGTAATACGCCTATTAAGCGAGTTAGCACCTCTAAATCACTGGGCGTGATGATCGATGAAATCTTAACCTGGCGTTCCCAAGTGGATCTTATTACCAAAAAAATAAACAAGAGTCTTTATGTCCTCAGGCGGTTGAGGGAGTTCACGGACTTGAAGACTAACTCCATACAAAACTTTAGTCCAACCACACTTTGACTACTGCTCACAAGTTTGGGGGTGCCTTGGAATCACCCTCCAAAATAAATTGCAGAGGTTACAAAATAGGGCAGTACGTATTATTACCAAGCGTGGATATGACTACAGGTCAGTAGACATACTTAATGAGTTGGAGTTACCAAATTTAAATGTAAGAAGACACAATCAATTATGTAACATAATGTATAAGGTTAATAACAATGAGGTACCTGACTATCTAGTCGATCTAATTACTAAAACAGGTTCAGCTCATGATTATGAAACTAGACAGGCTGAATTTGAACCAAATACAAACTTTTGTAAAAAATCATTTTCATATAGAGGTGCTGTGGCTTGGAACAAACTTCCGACTAATTTAAAAAGCTTGAATTCATTTACAACATTTAAAAGAAATTTAGTACTAAATAACTTTGTATAATATTTCTATTCTTATTTTTGCTTTATATAGTAAGTAAAACGTTTTTAAATATGCACGTGCACGGCCTATTGGAAGATCACTTCTCATCTTGTAATTATTTTAACTTTACTGTGAAATAGTACCGTGGGTAAATAAAGTCATTATTATTATTATATTATTATTATTATTATTATCGTACGATTGTGAATACATAGTAAAACCTTACCAAGTTCATGAATAATTAACCCTTTACCGGGCATTGTTGCCAAATGGCAACATATTAATTTTACTCTGATTAACGGCAGACGATTTTACTCGTCAAGGGAAGACCTCTTGAAAACCTGCCCGGTAAAGGGTTAATGATTCAACAAGCAATCAAAACGCAGCATTCGAGTCACATGTGTACTGTACCTTTGTAAAACTCAATAAAGATTAACTGTTTGACATAAGTGATATTTATCAAAAGTTAAGAATACTAATAAGCTTCATTCTATTGTTCAATGGGTAAGTAAATCGTTATAAAGACGTGCACCTCTTATATTATCTATTACATAACAACACATGCGGTAAGAGGGTTTCTTTTCTACCTTCCTCCGTTTGGCTGAGTCCAATTTAACTAACCAGTAGTGTGCAACTCTTTCTTTATGGAATTTCCAATTTTCCTCAACCTTAAAGTCCAAAAGCACAACGTTAAACTTAACCAATTAAAGGGTTGTTGTCTGTCAAAAAACACTTCGACAAGTCACTGACATTTGGAGCGAAGGCTTATCGGCGGAGTGAAACGTAACGTTTTCACGTCAGTTACTCGTTAATGCTTTTTTGGTAGTCAATAACCCTTTGAGCGTATCTGTTTAAGAAATAACTGCAGACGCAGCACTCCTTTTATTTAACCAGAATGTAAGTTGTAATAAACGTGGCTCAAGGCTGAACAGACATTCTACACAAGGAAAATGTTAACTGTCTTACTTAGAAATTTTAACTTACATGATTCAAAATAAACGAAGCCTCTTCCTCGGACCTGCCAGGAAATTTTATTTTCATTTCGTTCAGTAGGGTTAATGTTCGACGTGTTAGTTCCTCGTCACGTGCCGTGTCCTGAAATAAGAAAAAAGTAGGCCCACATGAACACAACCAGGATTATCTTCCCGTCAAACATTTCCATGATGAAGAAGAATGATAAATAACTAGAGAATGCTACCAAAATTGGACTAAATCTCCTTGACATAATAGATGATCGCGATATTCTAGTTCTCCTCATTGATTTATTTGACGGTGTTGCGGCTCGTTGAATGGCAGTAGCTGGTCTAGATGGTTTACTGGAAACGGCACTAGGTATATCGGAGAAACTCCGTGTTTGCGAAAGCTGTTTGCAAAATTCCGAGGACTTGATCCACCACTCATCATCTGAAGAATCTTCGAATAATCTGTCAGATAGTTTGTCCAGGGGCTTTGCAGTCGGCATAGATGATAACGGCTGTGAAATGATAGAGTAAAGTCGTCTAAGTATAAGAAACTTTATGCATGACAGATATATTTCTTAGGAAATATTACTGATTAAACTGTGGAACACCATGGACTCAGCGTCATAAGAAAAACCGAGTTATTGGTGACTTTAATAAAAGCATTATCCAGCATCTACTGTACAATGAGTCAAAATTAAAATCCACGCGAAGTTGAGAATACCAGTTGAATCCAGTGATGCACTCCTTAAGGCGCCAGGGGTGGTCGACATCCTAATCTCAACCAAAGCAATCTCATCGGACAAATAATAACTTGCTTAATGGGCTAATGTTTTGGTTGTGTCACACACCGGATCGCAAACTACAAGGCATTCCGTATTTGGTTGAATTCCTGCAGTAGAATGCCAACGTAGCACCACTGATTTGAATCAATGCTTGCAACAACGGAAAATTGATAGGAATGGATAGGACTACATTTTAACCAGTATCCTTGCAATACTTATGTACCGATTAAGTCAAAGCTATTCCAAAATCGACTTCAGAATAACTTAAACGGACAATGTCATGATTATCCTGCACCGCAAAAGTCAACCAAAGCATTTTTACTTGAATGTGGGATGTCAGGCCTGAGGGAGAAGGGGTATGAAATTTATCAATTAAAATTAATAAAAAAAATAGTCCACAAGTTTTTTTAAAATTAAAAGAACAGGCTTATACTCTTACTCAGAAGATAGTCAATAATATGACTTGTGATAAAAATATCAACTATTTTCCTACTATGACAACATTCTGCTTTCAAAAATGTGTCCAGTGAAATCAGATTAAACAACTAATAACTCTGTTCTTTTTCCTTCACTTATTTTCTGCATGTTCTTTTTCCGAAACTCTATTCACGTTTATGTCTTATATTACCAGCCACGAGAAGTGAGATTATAATCGTATTACATGAATTTTCGGTGTTCTGTAGTTTCTCTAATACTTCACACTATAAAATGTGATAGCGAGTCTAAATGTAATTTTTGGTCGAAATTTATTCATGCTAGTGGAACGTATTCGGAGAAGCCATTAAAGTTATTGAAACCAATGGCTAGGCTACCGGCCTTAGTTTTCAGAAATATGCCCAACTGGATTAGCCCAAATATAAAAAGGAAATGTCTAGGTGCTCCCCCCGACCTCATCACTTGCGTTTTTCCTGGCCTCGCCGCTGACAGAAACCATTCTAAATCTGAATCTAACTCAATCTCCTAACATTAAACAGCATATAAATCAATCCATAATAAGTTCTTTCTGTAACAAGCCACATATCACGGCTTGCAAACGTCATTGAACCTTTACAAGCTTACTTTTGGGCCCTTTACGGAAGGCTTTCCACTAATTAAGATAGCGCGTTCATCAGATTCACATTGTTCCAAAAGGTCCAAAATTTCTTCTTCCTTTAAAAAATCAAATTTAATAATTAAAAAAATACTGTGACTAACTGTCAAAGTTACTTTATCACGCTCAAGCATTATTTCAGTACCCGTACCTTTAGTGTGCTAAATGGTTCATTGTTTTCCCTTTGCATTGAGGTCGTTTTCCCTACGTAATAGGACAAAAACAATGAATAAATATTTTCTAATAGACCAGCATATATGTATGGGCTATTACCTTGTGGAAATCAAACGTATCCGCTGGCCTTCTTCTTATAGGCGAGCTGATATGTTGGATTTCCATAAGCCTATAGCATTGTAAAAGATCGAGCCGGAAAGGTAAAAACCAAGTCAATTTTGTCAACTGGAAAAACGGGATGGTCAACCTAAACCTTTTACGCTAAACCATAATGTTTTTTGATATTTCCAACTAATTTCATATACATTCACATACCTGATGAAAATTGTTTGAAAGATCCATTTAGTAATTTGAGATAATATTCCGTTCTCTGTTTGTCTTGAGGTGGGTATATACTTCTGTAATTACCCTGCAAAGCATCGTGTCTCCTGGCTTATTCATACAACGATAATATTTAGTTCGTGGGTTTACCCAAGGTAAAACTCTCAATAATTTTGATCATCCTTGTCCCTCCATTTCCTACTAAAGATTGCGATTGCCCACTGTTGGTTCTCCGAAAATTCCCCTGACTATAGAATGGTAGTTGTCATCAAAATATACATTCACTTTTAGCTGATTTGCATGACAACTTCGATTTGCAGACGATTGTGCGTACTTTTTGCTAAAGGCAGCCCAACTTTCCAAGCTATTAACTTTCTTTCCACTACGATATAATATATAGCCAGTAGCTTAGCTAAGAAAACGTACGCCTACTGAGAATCAAATTAGATTATAGTCAATAATTCGAAAGTGTAACCAACCAAATTCCTGAGTTCGTAATCTTCCTTTGCAGCATTAAACCGTAAGCGATTTAGGCGTTCTTTCTAGAAAAGATAAGCAAAGAGTAGAGAAGAGAAAATGGAAAAAGAAGAGAAGAGAAACGAAGAGAAAAGAAGAGAAGTGAAGAGAAGACAAGAGAAGAAAAGAGAAGAGAAGGCAAGAGCAGTGAAGAAAAGAGAAGACAAGACAAGAGAAGACAACGGAATAAGAGAAGGAGAGAGCCTTATAACCCACAGCTAAAGGCTCATACCACCCCTTAAGGTGTTAAGTAAGATATCAGAAATGTTTTAACGTCCCCCTGGATATCTTATCAATTGATGACAAATTTCCGATTCAACCCTCCACGACGCTCTCGTATTATGTAGTATCTCTTATCTAACACTGATACTTTTGAGCTCTTGCATGTATTCCCAAGATGGGTTTCCAACGTCTATAAATATGCAAAAGAATTTCAATTCATTGTTCCAGTAGAGCAGGGGTAGGAAGTTCTATAAAAAGGGGGATGCATTGATCCTAGGTATGAAATATCATAATACTGGGCCAGGATGGGGCAAACGCCTTCGATAAGAAGTAAAAAATAACAGCCAATAAGAGGGTAGAGAAATAAATATGTTTGCCCACTTTATAAAAGTGGGGGTAATCGCCGCCCCTGCTCCCCCACTTCCTAGGCATATGACTAGTAAATGCTGGAAACTCGAAGTCGCTCTGCTCGAAACTCGAAAACTGCAAAGACACTCCAAACTGTGACGATAGAGCTTTCTCGGAACTATTTGCATTTAATATAGCCTGCGAACAGGCTCTCCTGAAGGAAAGGAGGGCCTGCACGGATCCTATTGCAATTTTAATTCAGCCCCTTATCAATCATTGAAACGGTTGGCGTGGAAACGTAACACCTTTGCGATCGATATGTTGGAATGAATCAATCATTATCACATAAATGCTCAATGAACTAATCACGTCTTACCGTTCTCACGATATCAAAATTTTTCTGTTTCAAATGCAATTACTCAAGAATTATTTGGGGGAAATAGTTGACCTGAATCAGAAAAATGAAAACCTTAAAGAGTGACAAGGAATAGAATAATAGAAATAATCACAATAAGTCAATATAGACAAAACATGTGCATATTCAAACAGCCAATAGGGTGAGGAAGGTCCGTATGCTTAGCCAATAGGAAAGCTGCGTTCCAATTTAGAACTACAGAAATTGCAATAGGATCTGTGCAGGCCCCCCTTTCCGCCAGGAAAGCCTGCTAGCAGGCTAATGATAAAAGAACTTTATAGGTTTATCATTTTTAAACTTCGAGTTTTTTTTTATATTGTCACTTCCCCTTAAGAAGGTTGGAGAGATTACTGAAAGTTGGGAGAACAATCTCGGTTTTTAAACTTTTTTAACAAGATCATATTGTAACCAGAGTTTCATTAAGTTCATCTATGACCAAATTAATATCTACCAGCCGTGAGATTCTTTGATCCAAAATAAGCTTTTTCGTAAAATTATCCTGAAAGGGATAAAAAAGTGGGATTAAAAATGTTAATGTGACGTAGTTAATTTTAAAAAGCAGCCTGGATGAAAATAAAGTTGCTCATTGAGATTCTGGAGCTCATGAAAAAACAAGATCTGCCTAATCGCGGTAAACTACGCACGGATTGTTCAAGTTCACTTCGCTTTGGATGCATCGTCAGCCTTCTCTGTATCTGAGCCTTTTCTGCAGCCAAACCACGTCTTCTGTCACTGGGTCTGTAGATCAGAAATGAATACAGACACCAATTAAAATTTTTTATCGTGTACACGTAGGTCTGTGTTCAAAAATGTTGAATTAGTCAACTGTTTTTGTAATACAAATTTTCAACCCTAATACAAATAAACACACATTGGCGGTTGAGGATGTTTAATAATTGAGGAAGGGATAAATCTTAAAGGAATAAAAAAAGAAGGATAGTGATTGTGCACTTCTCTGACCTCCAACAATTATAATTTTAGAGATTTAAATTAAGGAAGAGGAATTATTGAACAATAACAACCAATAATACTAACAATATTGAAGAGTTAGCCGCCTCGTATGAGATATTGGCGGGGCAATAGCTCCTCCAACCTTCTTCCAAAGCCCTTGGCGATAGATTTTAATCAGTTTTGCATGCAGATCTTGTTAAATTTTCATGACAAACCTGATATTTAACAGTTTTATTGCATCACGAAGCAATCCACATTTTATGTCATAATCAAGTTTAGAATCTGTTCCAAAGCTTGGGGATCGGTTGACCTATAATATTGGACCAAAAATACGGAGCATCGTTATACTTACCCGTTACCTTTACGTGCAGCTACTTTACACGCATCCTTCTTTTCTGTGTCTTTTTCTCCTTTGCACATATTGGTTATATTTGAAATATCAATACATATTCATCCCTCTTTTCTATTACCACCAAGGGTTATTTAGTATAAATGACATAAATTTACCCTTGACAAATAAAGTTGATTATTGTTATTATTATTATTATTCGTATCTACACACCATACACTTAAGGACAGTGGAGGAGTCTTTTCCTGACATTGGCTCCCAACAACCAGTCAGGTAACCAGTCCGTTTTTTCTAATTATTAACTTGTCTAATACTTCTATGTCTTTTGCATCTGCTTATCATCATGTTGGAATGATCAATTACCTCCAGAAGCCATGGTTTCATTTTACAATCCAGCAAAATATCAAATCCTAAAATCTCAAAGCAAACACTTGGACTTGTCGAATTGGATCCTGGACGGCATAATCGATAAGAATGAAGGACATGAGGCTCAGAAACGATCAATGTTTTTATGATAATATCCTGAAAATAAAACAAGACAAGTTGTGTCTTAACATATAATAAAAAACCAGGAAAAAACACATACGGGCAAAGTTAACGATTTTCATTGACTCACTCTGATAAATGCCTTTGGCTTTAAATCTTACTCTTTCTCAGTTCCACAGTTTTGATTTATTAATTTCGCTCAATTCTTGTATTTTAACGAGTACGTTGTGGTTTAGTTTTAACATTTAAGCTGACTATATGTGTTAGGATTAGGGGTTAAGGCCATAACTATTTTGGCTTTCTACACGTCGTTCAAAATTACCCCTCGCAACACTATACTTTTACGTCGTGAGCTGTGGATAGACGACCGGCCAAGTTACATGATATAGTGTGGAATCATAGAGGACAAATGATGGAAAGAGTAAGGAAAAGACGGAAGGGGTGAAGGGAAGGAAGGCTGGAAAGAAAATGTAATTTCAGCTACGTTCCCATTAATCACCAAAAACTAACGCAAACAATGCATCGTGATGATTGAACTGGTTAAAAAGAATTACCCGGCTCAAAAGTACTTGAATCGGTTCAGAAATAGGTAAACCAAAGTCTAAAAATGGAATACCATCAAGGCCATACCTGGCATTTACTCAGAAGTACAACCGTTTTGTTCCTTGGTTTTCCATCTTACGTACACTTTACTCTCGATTAAAGGGGTTTTATTTAAACCTGAACACGAACTGAGTTCATGTGAGAGCTTGGTAAATCTCAGACGACTAGTGGACGTTCGTCAAGCTCGTTCTCTCAGAAAAACGATTTC
>JBAHVQ010000001.1:1717911-1743779 GCA_036872915.1 Nanipora kamurai
TGGTTAGAGCGTCTCACCGGTCATCAGAAGGTTGCGGGTTTGATTCCCGTCTAGGGCTCAGAAATCGTTTTTCTGAGGGAACGAGCTTGACGAACGTCCACTAGTCGTCTAAAGGGGTATATCTCATACCTACCAATAATTCACGAGAAAAAACACTAAGAAAATCGGCACTAAATGTTTGTTACAAAATGTGGTCGCAGCGAGGCGCTCTCGAAAGTATCGTCACCCATCTTTACCGTGCATGTCCTCGCCTGTGATAATGATTGGTAAGGAGCATGGATCAGATGTATTCCAACTTTTAGAGCATATCCACTTTTTCGTTCATGTATCTGATGCACTCAACCATCATAATGTTCGTTCTGCTTTAATTTACTTTAAATCTCTTTGCAGATCAACGCTCCCCTCCTTCATTTAAACAGTTTTATTCATAGCTTCGTTGCGATAAATGAGAAACTGAAACACTCGCAGTCAAGTCTGCTATTTTAGACACTTTAGTGATTATGTTACCCCCCTTACGTTGGACTGCAACCCTGAACTTTCATTACAATTAGCAAATTTGTAGTGGGTAAGAGATCTAGACAAAACCTACTTTAAAGGTTATAAATGCACGGTATATGCGTTGTCAATAATTCTGCCAAAAGGCTATTACTTCCAGTGAGAATTACACCCGAATTTACTGGTATTCAGGACATGTGATGTTTTTATAATTATTGGCCATGACCAAGGGTAAGAAGACGAACGCGCCCTTTCAGTTATACTCACAGTAATGCTATTCCACACATTTGAAACGTTGTATTCATGTTCCTTCAACCACTGACTTAAAAACGACAGCGATCTTCACATAAAAAGTATCAATGAGCAAATTGTGAGAATTAAGGCAGAACAATCAGTAAGAAATAGGCAGAACAATCAGACAGAAAAAGGAAGAACAATCAGACATATAAGTAACAAAAAATGATTATTTAACTAAAAACGTGATTATCGTAACCTTTTGCTGCCTTTAGCTACGTCTTCATCCTTTGAAAATTTTTCGTTGTGTTTATTTACAGAGTAGTTGGTTAAGTGCATAAAATGGTTATTCTAAAAGAGCGAAAACAGATAAGTTCAAAGGAATTTTTAGACTATCTATTTCGAAATTATAACGTGATAGCCTTGCACAATTTATGCTTCAAATTGAGTGACTCGATTACAAGAAAAAGTGTTATTATAAGAGCCTATAACAAATCAACTGCTGCATTATGCCACCATTTAGTTAAAGTTTGCAAAAATATTCTTGAAAGAGTAGCATATACTGTACATTGCATCACTACCGTATCTAGGGCTTTCCCACAAGGTGTACAACCCGAGGAAAAAATGAAAAAAACTTGAGGAGAAAGATAAGGAACACAAGAAAGGGAAAAGGAAAGAAACAAACAAAAGAAAAGGAAATAGGATAAAAACCTGCCCTAGATCCAAGATTGGGCTCCAAGGCGGAGCCTAGAAGCCACACCATGTGCACGTGTTTCGTGCTCGAAGCTTATTTTGAGAAAACATTTCTGATCCTGCCCATCGTTACACTCCCGCATTCACGTACGTCATAACCAAACAGAAGAAATGAGTGAGTTTCTTGTTTAAGTTAATCTTGAATAGGTTGAGTCAATATTTTCGTTCTTATGTACCGTTAGTTTTTCGGCGTACAAGTAACTTTGCTTCAAATCATAATCTATAGAAGCTAACATACAAGATTCTCTTCACTTGGATTTCTGTAATATTCGGTACTCAGCCGAACCTGTAATGAAAAGAATGAATACTGTTCAACACAAGGCCAAGTTAAGTTGACGTCATTTTCCTCCAGTAGCAAACTCTTTCCATTTTCCAGATAAGTTTCATATTTTAAAAAGAATATTTGTTAGAACAGGTGCAAAAATAGTTAAAGAATTTGGCCTAGGAGAGAGTAAGTGTATAATGACTCCAAACAAGTATCCTAGTTGAAGAAGCTGTATACAAACAATGTGGCGGAGGTAAAAGCAGATTTCAGTAAAAAGCACCATATTCCGATCAGTGACGTTTGATCTTCAATCTCCGAGGCTTTGTAAACTAGGTGACACGAAGATAAAATTAAATAAAGATGCAATTAAACTTACCAAACCATCGTTGTACAGAAATATTCTTAAAGGATCACAATTGGTTACCAATACATAAACCCGAAGATCAAACTTGTAGCCATCTAGAACCATCGGCTAAAATGGTTAAATGGAACAAACAAATGGCTGTTGATTCGATGCGCAGACAAGTAATCAGCAAAATTCATCGTGTAACTCATGAGCTTGACTATGTGCAAACACAGAAACTAGTTTGAAGAAGAATACATTGCAAAGTCATCATTGGTTGCCAAGTGAGGTTTAAGTCAGTGCTTCCATCCACACGCTATATTTTACTTGCCTTATCAATATATTCTTGCACAACGATATGGTCGTTAGAACGAATGTGATCGGCATTTTTCACCAAATATATTCTGAAACATATAAAAAACGACCAGTCAATATATTCTAAGACAAATATAGAAAATTAACAATTGAGTATGTTCTTAAAAAATTAAAAAATAAGCAGTCATTTGCATTCATCTATTTATTGCAACATACTTGATCTTTGCCTATAATAAAAAAAATATAATAAAATATGGTTAAGCTGCTGTTATATATGGGAGTGGAGTGGTTCTTGAGGATTCTCAAACTTTTACAGCACCAAACAAATGTTTGCACTATTTCAAGAGGCGTTTTTAAAATTTGCTTGGTGTAGTGGCTTAGCCCAGGGGAGGTTCCAGAATTTTTAGAAGGTCACAGTCCTAGTAGATATCAAAACCTAATTTAAGTCAAGAAAACGTTTGGAAATCTAGTGTCTATAAAATGGCTTTCCTTCATCTTTCATAAAATTTAAGGCCAAGCAAAATCATTTTCTGTCTTTTGAGATATTTGTGTGAGCCTAATTCATTTTACCAACCAAGTTTATAATTTATGCGTCACTTTTAAGACAATTACATAATATATTTTATGACTTAAGGCCGGGTAAATCTTTCTAACATTGTTGGACACATTGACTAACATTTGTTGGTCCAGATGAATGTTGGTAAGATGAAGTGTAACAGATTTTAGAACGTACAGCCCATTTTCCAATATTACGAGTCACAATATTGGCAATGTTGCACAATAATCTTCGAACGTTTAACCCCAGCTCTATTTGGGGATTCTTAACTAAACAACGTCAGCTCTTTGCTAACACTGAGTCCTTGGGTCTTTTAGTTTAATAACTAATACCTCCTCAACGTTTCCACATCGTCATCTCAGTTTATGTACGAATTTCACGACAACACCGAGGACTAATTCTTTGAACCATGCATCGGGTCAAGAATGAAAAATTGAGGGACAAAATCGCGTGCGTTAGCCAATAATAATCGCGCTCAAAGACATCAGTTTTCTTTTATGTGTCTGCTGTTTGTCATCAACGACTTCAACGCTGTCATTTGTAAAGAAACCAATATTTTGGGAATCAATATTTTGGGAATCGGTATTTTGCCTAATCAACAAGTCTTCACTACGAAGGGTGAACTACACGGTGAAAATGTTGTGAACAATTTTTTGATATGATTCATTCAATGTTTTCAAAACAATCTTAAGCCCTTATTTACACATTTAAAAACAAATCGAAATCAGAAATTGTAGTAATAAATGATAATCACATTCGACTCAGCGAAGTATTATTTGCGAATTAATGCGTTTAAAAGGATCTTCAATAGACGAGCTTAACCCAAGTGGTGAACTATGGGTAACCAGCACAAAAAACAAAAACAGAAAATTCTTGGTCCGTAACCTTCAAGACTGAAGGGCTTTTTCAAATCTTGTTTAGAATGCACTGTTAGGCCCAAAGTCATCATGTGAAATCTGGGGTAAAGGGGGCGTAACGCACTAAAGTGGCACTCGGCTCTTCCATAAACGAACAAACCCGTAAAACATATATATTTTGCTTAAAAATAATGTTGATCAAGTAATACAAACCTAGACCCCAAATGATTTGAAGTTAACTCGTGAATAACAAAACGGTCACAGTTTAAGCTATAACAAAGTTCTACCGACTCAATCCTAGAAGGCAACATTTCCGTGTTCGTGGTCTCATTCATTTTACTAATATCAAAAGTTTCGTATTTACTTGTGATCAGTTAACAGCCCCGCCATAAATTTCGCGCCCAGGAATGAACTAGAAATTTCCCGTTGAAAATGTTTGTATCTGTTCGCTTAGTAAGAAAGGAAATTTAATTGCATCGTGGCACAAAATTGTCAGACTGAATTGCATTTTGAAGTCAAAGATGCTGACCCCCCAGAAAGTGCCGCTTACTTCGCCATTGGGGGAAACAACTCTACAGCTCCAATTCCCCTACTTTTAAAGCATTTTAACCCTACGTTTTTTAGCATTTTGGAGCACGGCCATTTTCGGCTGATGAAGCTAGATAAATTCGTGCACCGAAAGTATTTTTTCTGGGGATGGTGAACGGACGATATTTCAATATGAAGAAAGGGGATGTCATTTTCCAATGCTTCAAGTGTGAAAAAGAGGTTCTTATCAAAACCGTCAAGAAGACGAGGAGGGTCCAGTAGCAAGATTAATGACCAGCAAAGTGTCATTCATATGAAAGATATAAAACTGAACGGTAGCATCACCGATGATTGTGTAATAATTACATCATCCAGTTCCGTCATAATTATATTGGCCAGAACCAGCCCAAGTAGAGATCCCATACTTATTCGATCTTAATCTTCAGACATTATGAAGGGATGAAAAAGCCGGTTTGGTGCAGGATATTAAGTTACAAACGCACTATAGTACATTTTAAAAACGTATTAACTGGCTTATCAAAAAATATATGTTCTTCTATGTTTCTTTTCAAAAAATCTTGAAATGAATCGAAATCATCGACACTACAGGAAAAAATATGATGCATCTAAGGAACTTAAAACAGTCTAGAGCACAAGGACTTCCGATAGTTCAGATAGAGTTTGAAAATAATCCTGACGTAAGTTCAGGGCAATAATTGATACATATTTTAGCAGTCATCTATCATCCAACAGAAAACTCTTGAAACAAAATTTTTTGATCCTCTTATGTTGAATGAAGTCTGGACAATTCATTCCTTTAAGAATTTCAGAAAATTAGGAAGTCATTGAATCATTGTTCACAAATATGCCGCGTGAGTGAACTTTTCGTTTGGCTATGGAGTAACGCACATTCCAACGTTAGTTGGTTGGTATGATTTTTAAATGTAACAAACTTCAAAAGTTAACGTCGACACCTTTAGTAAAAAGCCTTTTTTCTTCATTCAGTAATACTCCGTATAAACAACTAGACGGAGTAACTAAGTATGGGATCTTCACTTGGGCCAGGTCTGACCAATATAATTAATGACGGAAATTATCAATCTAATTATTGGACCATTATTAGTTGATGAATAGTGGCGTATCAAGGATTTTATTCCTATGGTGGCTATGCCTTGAAAATTCTTCGACTTTTGCACCCCTAATTGAGAAATGGAGAACCGATAACGTTCATTTAGGATACAAAGTGCCCCTGTGCCACGGTCACGTCAATTACCATTAAGTATTATAGTCCGTCGTTCAACTAACGCTTAATTTCCTTCTTATTAATAATGCACATATTCCCCACGTTGCTCTCAGCAATTTTGATATGATCCTCCGTTTTGAATAGCAGATTTATTCGAAGATAACACCCCACACTTCCTTGATACTGATCTACCTTGAGTTTACCATCTCAAGTGAAAAATATTTTTACTCGACAATACTGTAGTACATGATATGGTTGTTAAATCGATTGCATATCTTAACAAATTAACCGAAGAAACTATGAAAATTAGACCGTTTATGTCGATAAACAGTTTCTCCCATCATGATCGATGCTGAAAGTCTCCTTAAGCGTTTTAGTGAATGGTTACGCGCAAAAAATAGCCGGCTATCTCTGCAACTTTTGTCAACTTGAAATACTCTTCTTGCATACCATTCAAAATATCAAAACATTATTGCTTGCAATGTTTTCCCGTGTATCAGCGGCTTAACTTCAACAAGCATCTTAACGTCAGCCTGTGTCTTAACTTCAGCCTGCGTCGTCATTCTCCATGTGATCAGCTTTTTAGTGAAAATAAGAGATGTCAAATTTGTTTCGTACGATTGCTTGGAACAAAATGGGTTGGCCATAAGAGTTCATAGAAATCTGACTATGAGAATCTAGTACGCCAGCCATAAAAAGTCCAATTCTGTTTGCTAACCTATTCAGTCGTATGATGATTCTGAATTTTCGTCAATATAGCCGCAAATTAGCTGTAAGCCCAAGGCGAACATATTACGTTGGACGTTTAGGCAGAGTGACATTTAATACGCTGCATCGGATGGTTTGCAGGCGTCCATGTTATGCCTTGTAGGGGAAGAATCCTGATAAATCTCCTTTCCTTTGAAGAAAGTGCCGTCCGGTCAAGATACATCTTTGTTCCATCTATTTTAGCCGTCTGGACAGGGCTTTGACTATGGTTTGTGTTGCTGTTGTTCAACATATTAGGAACAGTTTCTCACTTTGAAGTTGCTTCAAACAGTTCAATAAGAAAACACGTTTCGCGCTCTGAACTTACCATTCTCTCCCTGTTGCTATTTTCAAAGAGCCTAGGAGTTTTTAGTGTATGGAAACTTGGACTTCACAGTTTCATGAATGCTTCTGAATAGCGCTCCGTCGGGATGACGTCAGTATTCACGTTTGTCCCCATTTAACCATAATTCTTGCGGCCCGAACAGTAGAAAATGGCTCATTTGCAATCATTTGAAAATCAACTTCGGTTTGATTGTCTGCATTTTGTGTTATAAATAGCAGCTCGACGGTGCGCTATGGCGACTATGTAGGTGCGGTTTTAGTTGTATGCAAGTAATATTGTATCTCTTTGAGAAGAAATTGCACTGTGTGCGGTGTGCAGCTTTAGTGTTGCAATGATAATGAGAACAACCAATGGCAAACGACCACATATATAATCAAAACGGTGGCCCATGTTGTTTTGATTCCCAACAAAGAAGAAGGATTAGCGACAATGTCGGAAACGAAGGCTTGATTGTATGATATAACATCTTCGGAGAATATAATTATCGCTACCTGTGTTTCAAACATTTCTGGGTAATTCGGAGACGCCTGAAACTCCAATTTTTTTATCAAAAAGTTGCTCAGATTGGACGATTCTTGAATATTTCAGTTGTTTCTTTTCTCGTTATCTTGCTTTTGGATGAACTTCGTCAATATCGCGTGAGTCTTTGCCGCCTCAGATGACACATTAAGACGATAAACAAAGCAGTCCTAGCACGTAAATGTTAACCCACCATTTTGTCTGTCATGTTTCACCGTTAAAATCGCCGTTTGTTGGATGTGTGTGCGGCTTTCAAGAGATAAAATAAAACCTTTTGCGATCAGACGACTGCGACAAAATCGCAAAGGTGTGCGCGGGTCTTAAGGATGATCGGCTGCAAACCAACCTCGTAAGCGGCTGAGGTTATGCAGCTGGGCCTGGGTTGGTTATTCAAAGATAGAACTGGACAACTAAACTTAAATTTCAAACATTTAGTAGGTAGATGCCCACTGGATAGTTGGATTAAACGCCGTTCACTCGTTAGGACTTATTCACCAGATATGTTATTGTCTGTATATCGAAGCTTTGGACAACCCCTGAAGGTTACCTGATACCGTAAAAGACCGAAGACCTCAGACCAAAACCTAAGATCTTGCGTCCGAATTGTCAAACTACTGAGGGAGGACCTAGGCTTAAGCGCTTTGTTAGACCTCAAATGACGAGTTCGGAATATGCGGGATCTTCGTTTTGTAGAAAAGACTGGGTCAAACTACAAAACAAAGATCCTCCCTTAACGTTGTGTTTTACCTCAAGAGACAAGAAATCGATTAGTCTTTGTTTTGTAGTTTGGACCAGTCATTGCTGGAAAACGAAGACTTATAAAAACACTTTTTAGACGCCAAGAGATATGAAATCGGTGGCAAGGCCTTTGTTTAATAGTGAGACCACGCCATTTACACTTCTACAAAACGAAGACCCTCACTTAAACGCCAAGAGACACAAAATCGACAGTCTTTGTTGTGGAAAAAAAGTTGGGCCAAACAACAAAACGATGACCTTCGATTGAACGCTACATTAGACACCATGGCATGACTCCATGAGACATGGATTCGATAGGGCCTTCGTTTTGTAGAAATGGATGTTCAAACTTCACCAAACAAGGACCTCACCGATTTCGTGTCACTTGATGTCAAAAAAGCGTTGAAACGTAACCTGAGGGTCTTCGTTTAGTTTCGAGCCGAAATTCGAACAGGAAGTTGATCAAAATAACGGAAGGAATTCTGATGTACGATGGAAACATCGTACACTGGTGATGGATATTTGAGTGGTCGGACCGAATACAGGTAAGGGAGAGTCTTTGTTTTTTAGTTTGAGCCGACCTTTTCCACAGATTTCGTGTCTCCCAAAGTCTAACAAAGCCCTGAAGCCCAGGTTCCTCCCTCTGTAGTTTGACAGATCGGACATTAGGTAGGTCATAGCTTTAAGCCAAGACCGTAGCAACAGGGAAACTGGGGGCTGCACCTTCCCCAATAATTTGTGAAATAAACTACGGTTAACATCTCACGTACAATTAATTTACAATAATTACTTAAATATCGTTAAAAACACTTCAACAACATCTTGGAGAATTTCATAAGTTTCTGGTTGAACGAGAATGCACAAAGTATTAAATTCCAACAACTTTTAGGCTGGGATAAGACTGGAACGATAACTCCAGATTGAATTTTGAAGCCAACCATGGAGGCTGACATGGAGGTATGCCCCAGTCCCTTTTGCGAAAATAGTACTACAAAAACTTTTAAAAAACGTCAAAGATTTTATCATTTTACGCCGTTACGTTTTTTCTGAGACAGCTTTCCTTATCCCATATCAAGCCAAAGTAAGTAGTCTTTCGGTTTACCTATTCTTCAGAAAAAGCTGTTGGTAACGGATAAAAAAGGTTCGGTCGAAAAAGTGCACTGAAACTACTGTTCTTTTTCGTTTTCTTCTGATATCCCAAGGCAACACTTCATAGAACAACACCAAGAACAAATATAGTTAGTCTTACACTTGATTTAGTTTTTATCATTCAGGTTTGTCGTTATTACCGTAAAATAAGAATTCACAAACTAAAACAGATCCGAAAACTGTCACTATCGCCTTGGTAGCTACACTCGTGGTAACTACACGCAAGAAACACGAGTAATTTTTAAGTACATAGTAGCTACACGCACGAAACACGCGTGATTTATACCTGCAGGGCAGCCTCCATGGGCGGGAAATTTGGCTTCACCAGGGGCCGGTTGTATAAAAAGTTGATTAACTTTAATCATGATCAGTGTTTAGTTTTAGCCAATCAGGAACAGAGGATAAGAATTTAACTACGGTTTAACCACCCGATAGCTGACTTAATCATGATTAAGAGTTTTATCCAGTTCATAAGCGAGGCTAATGAAGTTATTGTTCCAGTCTTTTTAGAGTTCACTGGTCTTAGGTCATCAGTTTTCGGTCTTCGTTTTGTGGACACCATTACAGCTTACGGTTTTTAAGTTTTTTTCTTGAGTATACAGTGGAAGATGTTGATTTTCGACCCAACACAAAGTCAGTCACAATTACTCGAGTCTTGCTTGTTTGATATTTCTTGTTATTCTTGATTACACCGGGTTTGAGAAATAAACGTAGTATGAAGTTCGCGAACAACATGTACAACCGATGACTCCCGATCGTGCAAATCTTCGTTGTGCTCCGTACAAGTGGCGGGAGTTGTCACGGTAACCCCTTTGATACTATGAACGTAAGTTTCGAAATTATTTTGGCGTTAATGTAAATTGTTGTTTACTTGATGGGATGATAGAATAATATCCTATTATTCCATAAGATAATGGTAAACATTGCTGTTATTATAGTTTCACCGCACCCTTAGAAGTCTGGAGATCGTAATAAATCTATCGACATAACTTCTATGTTGTGTGGTTGATCACGGGGAACTCCAGTTCGACTCTTTTCACGAGGCGATCGTGTAGGGAACGCGACAAGTAGGATAAAATGCATTGATCAGAGGGGTAAAGCAGTTAATAAAAGTTAAGAATAGGTTATCGAACAATATGAAATGGGTAGACTAATCTTCAAATGTCGAATGCATAAATCATGGTGTTATTTCTAAGTTTGCAAAGAATTGAAATGTTTAGCGCAAATACACTATAAAAGCTTGTGACTTATTTACCCGTTTCCCATTGCACCATTAGCTGGCTTCACAATAAATGTTTTGACCTTCTTTCGCTTCTTTAAATCTCGGCAGTAATTGGTAAATAATGTGAACCTAAAATACCATTTAGTTAAGAAAACATTCTTTATAATTCAGACTATGTTACTTGTTAATTGTGCAAAACCAAACCAAATTAAGTAAGCATACATCAACATATATGTACAAAGTTAAAACTGAGCATGAAAAGCCTTTAAAAGATGTCCCTGAGCTGCCAACTCAAATACCAGATTCATGGGCAGTAGAACAGGTGCAACAAGTGCAAACTTAGCGCCAATAATTTCTTCAACCACACAAATAATCAGCAGGATATAAGTTTGTCATAACAGTTACAAATTAAATAGAGCTTTAGAGGAGTTTTAGTAAAGAAATAGTGATACACAAACACAACAACATACTGTAGGAGTGTCTGAGAAGCTTCTGTTACATAAATGAAATAGAACATCCTGCCCTTGAAAAACTAGCCTAATTAGCATATAAAAAACAAAACATGCTTACCTATTAAGGTACACTTAGAAGGGAAATTGTAAGTTGAAATTTCAGCAAACTCAATCCAGTTCCTACAGATTATAAGACCTTTGCCCTCAGGTCCCATTTGCCAGATAAACTTGCCATGCCAATTGTTGTACCAATAGTAAAATGCTTAAGTGTTTCTGTTGCCCCCGCAATCAATATCTTGTGCAGTAGCAGATCTAGGAATTAAACTCAAGGGATGTCAACTCAGAAGAGAACTGTAAGTGCTGGTCAATATTGCAAACAAAAGTATCATTTCCAGGGTGGTTGGAACATGTTCCCCTGGGGAATTTTTGAATTTTTGGAACTTTGAAATGGCATTTTCAAGCTTCACAAGAGCCAGTACTTTCTGAAAGGGGCACATTTTGCAATGCAGGAGGGGTGTAATTTTACAGTTTACAGTTTATCACCACCTCCTCAGCTAATAAGATACCTTAACTAAGCTGCCTTAATTTTGAATATATAAAAAACTGAAAATATTAAAATGAAAGTATTTGATTAAATTAGGGAGTGGCATATTAAGCTGTACTATATAGATTTAGAAATTTTAAAATTTTATTCTATTCATATGAGACAAATCTACTTTCACTCTTCCTCACTCTTCTTAATTTATTTCAAAATCTGCTTCATTTCTCCTAATTTGCAAAAATTAGGGATGCCATATTCAATTTGGGAAGCAGCTTTTCTGCAAAATAAATTTCAGTGTTCTGGGATCTAGGCAAATATGTTGGTCAACTTACAGAACTGTTTCCACAGCCAAAATGGCAAAAGAGTTTAAGAGAAAATTCCATTATCCACAAATATTTTAAGTTATTATTGGCCATGTCCATGATGCCTGTAACTAAATTTGGCCCTTGTTATACCCTAAATCTACATCAATCATACATTTATAAAGGATACTCTGCAGGCAGAATCCAGGTATTGGGAACAAAATTGTAATCTTCAGGAAAAGCCCTTTTCATTCTAAAATAAACAGGAGCAATGTTTAGTTTACTTTATTGCTTGTTAGCTTTTAAAATCATGAAGTCCATGCACTGAGTTGTTGGAATTAACCCAGCCTGATCAGTAACAATTTATAAATCAAGATAAAAATGTTTGAAGATTAATTATACTGAATCAGCTCACAAATTACTTGGTCATATGCCTGGATAATGCATCCTTTCTACATATCTCGCCCATTCCTGGAAAATGGTTGATTCTCTGTATATAAAAAGTGACAAAAATTAATAGAAGTTTCAAAGTATGATTATTAGTTTTTTGACAATGGTCAACCTTTATGTTTAAGTCCACTACTCTTGTATATAATTATAAAAAGTCTTTGACAGACCTGATAAGGTTTTAATTCTAAAACTCTTTCAGGAAGAATAAATGAATCATTCCAAATCAAATAGCTAAAATAAATAACAAAACTACAGTAAGTAACATAATAAATATTTCAGTAACATATGAAAGAATACTGCAATTGAAACCAGCAGACTTGCAGAGGGTTAAGAGTGCAAGTTAATTGTCAGGTAAAGCAATGGTGTCACTAAAAAGTTGTTGTCATTGAACATCATTTACCCAGTGATTCATTCCTCTCATAAGTGAATTATGTTCAGGTTCAAAAAAGTAGCATTTCAGTAATAAAGAAAGTATAACATAAGCAACCATAAAAACCAAAGATAATTATCATACATATACGGTAATCACTGCTGATCGTGTTATATATTATGTACTTCACAACTAATGAAGTTTGAAGACTAAAGAAATTTGATATACTTAATACAATGCAACAACATTTTATTGAATACACATAATCTGTATTATTAACGGTAATTACCAATTACGGTCTGTTTCTTTGGCTATAGTGAATCCCATTTCAAGGCATATCTCGTGAACTAATATACGATAACAGAGCACATATGGTAAACCAACGTTAACTTTTAAAAAAAATGTGAACTCTTCCATTGAGAAACAAGCAGCTTAATTTTATACCTACCTACATCATACTTCGTACCAGAAAGATTAGCGTGCATCTGTTTATTCTTTTTGACTGATCTTAGCTTCGACTTACTATTGAGCACACTACTAATACTTCGATTTTTCGAGCTGTCCGCTATTGTTCTGTCCCAATAATTTCCACTTTTTTCATTTACTAAAACTTGATGCAACTCTCTCTGCTGGTTGTTAAAAATTTTTGAATTTTCTGATCCTTTCCAGCCTTGGATGTTGGCATTTACACAATCGCATGCACGTTTAACTTCCTCCGTTTCCAAGGTCGTTCGACTCTCTTCGTTTTCCAGGTTTGCCATCATTACTCATAATTTTCTACGACCTTGGACACAAAAACGCATCACTTTATTTCTACAGATGTAGTTGGAAATATTTTATGAATGCTCCAGCTTATGATGGCCCTGAAAGTGATAGGTGTTTCATAACTTTTGTCAACAAACAATTTGAAACATTCATAAATATGTCAAATAAGCCTGCAATATTGTTTACAAATGAAGGGAAAAGTAGACCCGTCGCTATGACAATGGGAAAACTGAAATTATTATTTGACAATAGGAAAGCTGAAATTAAGTATAAAGAAGCATAAGATATACGTTCTCTCTTTTTCATGTGGTCAAAAGCAAGGGAAAAGAGCACTTTTTTGAGCAAGATGACAAAACGTCCATCCTCCGGAGGGTTCAGTGATGTTACAGTCGTACCTAGTGATCAGACCAACATTCAATGCAACTTAATTAAGTGGGACCTGGTAACCAAAAATGTTCCAAGATGTTCGGAAAAAAGTCGTGAAGACTCGTAACTGGTTCGGCGAAAGAAAAGTAGTGTGTAACTCATTTCATGGAGAATCTTGTAATTTTTTGAGTTTATTTAATATTATTTCGTTACGGTCTGTCAAATCACAATGGACGACAAAACAGAAACTTATAGACTTTGGAGAATACGTAAAACAGTTATGCAGGTAAGACACTATAAACTTCATCTGAAATAATCGTGGCGATCGATTTTCCGGGAGGAAACGTACTCGAAGAATAAAGACTAGAGCCCAGCCTAAAACTTTTAACTGTAAAAACCATAATAAAAACACAACTTCAAAACATTTAAGATAACTTTACTAACGTTTCGTTACCAATATGCAACATCTTCAGAGTGTTAAATTACAGGTGTCATGATCTATTGATGTATGAAAAGTTGACAATGTGGAAAGGTGGCTAACCAACTGGATGAAGGAAAATTAAAATAAAGAAAGAGGGATCAAAGAAACGTTTTTGTTGAGGCTATGTTTAAGTTGAGATAGAACCTCACACACGCTATTTCTTCTGACGATTTTTCCATAGCTTCTTCCAGTCATTCTTCTTCTAACCTTGAACTGCTCATTTGAGAGAGTTTACTTATATCTCCACTTAAACCTAGCCTCAATGAAAACATTTCTTCGATCCCTTTTTCTTTATTTTAATTTTCCTTCATCCAGTTGGTTAGCCACCTTTTCACATTGTCACCTTTTCACTGTTGGTTAACTGCTAATTAATGGCTTGCATAATTATGTAACTTTGATCTGTACAACATAAATAGGTCATGACACCTATAATTTAACACTTTGAAGATGTTGCATGTTGGCAATGAAACATTAGTAAAGTTATCTTAAAATTTTTTTGAAGTTGTCTTTTTGATTATGGTGTTACTGTACACTTAGAAGTTTTAAGCTGGGCTCTAATCTTTATTCTTCAATTCATCTGAAATTTTAGAAAATCTTGCTGCTCAAATGTTGATAAGCCAATGACTCAGAAAGACTCAGAGATCTTGATTGGCAAACCCTCAGTCTTCTGAATGCTGGTGAAAAGGAGTTTCTTTTCTAAGTCCTTGGATTATTGCAATTTGATCAGCAAAAGTTTCTGAGACTTTAACAGTAACAAACTGCAATCTCCGAAGACAAGTTAATGTGTACACTTATCTCAAATGTCCATTTCCATTGGCAATAACTACATATACAGTACTGTCAGTGGTATCTCAATGTGGTGAACAGTTGCTGTAAGTGTTTTTTCTTATGGACATTAATACAAACTTATGAGTAACAAATGCTTGCAATATATATGCTTCTTGTGCATCTCACTCACAGTACATTAAGCACTTTTCAAACTGATAGGATGAAGTTGGAGTCATTCAAAAACAATAACTTATTGACAATCATAAAAATTAAGTGAGAAGCAAACACCAATAAACAACATCTCGGAGATTCAATAGTTGTGTAAAAATGAACAAGGCAAAACTAATCACTTTGATATGCATTGAACTAACACCATGGTTAGTTCTGTCTTGTTTTATATAGTTCCTCAACTTAGCCATATTTTCTCAATAATATTAATCTTTATTGTAGATGTGTCATGATAGGGGTTACTTAGTTACTCAAGATGAATTAGATCAAACTTTGGATCAATTCAAAGAGCAGTTTGGTGATCGGCCCAGGTTGGTAAAACATGTAAACTGGCTAATGTTTGGCAATGAATAGTGTGTGATTGGGATAACTGAACACAGAAAAACTTGGTCCATGAATCCAGCTGACCAAGTAAACGTGTAAAAAACTACAAAAATTGTAAAAAGACCTGCAGCAGGCCTTAAAAGTTCTTGTCTGTGCAAATGTGATCTTGAAAGATTATTTTTGTTTGCCTTTGAACCACTAGGCTGACTAGTATACTGTAAAACCTGTCACCAGGTTGATGATTGGGTCCTTTGAAGTGTTACAGAACAAATTGTGGTTACAATATCCCTCTTTAATATAACAAGCTGTGGCAACATCATGAAATAATGCTATCATTATAACTTGTCACTGACTTGGTGCAAGCCTGTTGGAAAAAATATTGTCACAACCAGTGAGATAATTTAACATGTTTACTTCTTTTGAATCTTGCTCTGATTATCCATTATTCATCTTTGATCATGAACTACCGGTACAGTAGCCTACAGTATTTGGCCAAAAGTTTTCGTAACCACTGAGTATTTTGGTTAAATACAATACAATATTTAATTCTCAATTTGAGAATTAAAAATGATTTCTATTTTATGGAGCTTCCATTGTATTGTACATACTGTATCTACAGTATTTAGTGACTGATTAATGTTTCTGAATTAAAATATTCTTTCAAGATAGGTTATCATAAGTGTTTGTCTTGTAAATGCCCAGTAAAATAATAAATATACATCTTATTGTTGCAGGCTGCTCAATTTGGAAAATACTATGTGTGTGGTCAAACGCATGCATAATTTGATCCATGCATGTGATGCATGCCATGACATTTAATACTATTAGGTATTCACAGTCACATGTATGATTTGATATTTGTTAAAAACAAACATATTATACAGCATAATTTTGACTATTATAGAATAAAGACTAAAGTGAAACTCAAGTAAATGTTCATGATAATATTTCTAATTTAAACAAAAATCGATTGTTTCAAATGCTTGATTATGATTTTTTTATTCATCATTACTTGTCTGAGTTTGGATTTTTGATGTCCACAAAGTCTAACTCATCATCCATCTCGAATTTGTCATTGTCATCATCATAGTCATTATCATTGCTTTTGTCCAAGATCTTGACAATTTTGCAGGCAGACCCTCCTTCATTGTGGTCAAGTTCATTTTTTGCGGTGTTGTGAAATGAATCTCAAAGTTAGAGATTGCACAGTTTAGCAATTCCTCATGTTCTTTTTTGACCCAGCATTTGTCATTTGTTGTGATAACCAGGAGCATCTCCATCGTTGAATGGTGCCTTTTTATTCTTCACTCTGACAAGATTTCTCAAGTAACCATGCGTGTGATTACTGATCTAAATACAAGTTTGTGTGTGCAATCTAATGAACTCATTAATTGTTCTGTGCATGTGTGGATGCACGTGCGTGAGATTGTATGCACTATATTGAGAAGTCTGTTGTTCTGATGTGGTGTCGTATCATTAACTATCAGAACGTCATTATATTTCTTGTTTCCAATAGTTTCTAGTTTGAAGAAGTATTGCTGTTGTTAATTCACAGGATTGATGTTAACATACTGTGATTATTTCCAGTAAAAAGCCAATTAAGGGGCAAGGGGGTGCTCTAGTATTTTACCCTGGTGATAGTGCCTGATGATTTTACTCTGGTTAACATAAGACAATTTTACTGTACTTGTCACAGGGATGACATGAGCCCTGATGTTAAAGGGTTAATAGTGTGCAATTTGGACATTTTAAATGCTGTACTTGACCAAATGTTTGCCACAATGGGAAGAATGAAAAAGCAACTTCCAGATGGGATGTCTTAGGACAGGTCAGGTAGTGAAGGAACCCAACTGTTGCAATTGAACCATGGCATATGAGGATTTAAGTATTTTAAAATTATCTTTGTTCCCTTTAACTTAATTTCACTGATTTTTAGTGGTTCATATGAATGCTAAAGTTCATAGAGCTATAATTACCCCTCATTCTTGAGCCCTATATCTTTGAAAAACATTGCACAGCATTTTTTTCTCAACTAATTCAAACCCTGCTAGAAAACAGTTAAACCATGACATTGTTTTGTGATCAAGTTAAAACTTGAGAGAGGTGTGAATCATTTTATAGTTTAATATTATGTAAATGTAACATCATAATTAACATATGACAGTGCAGCAGAGCAATACATGTAAGTTTACAAGCAGTGTCCTAGTTTGTCATAGTGGTATGAGATCTGCAGATACTGAAATACAAATAGTATTAATAGTAAAGAAATATAAATATTGTATATTTTGATTATATGGCCACACATAGCAAACTGTCAAACTTGTTGAATTTGCTGTTTCCTATTACTGGTCTGCTCTTTGTTTATTCTATGAATACTGTATACCATTAAAGAGCTTCCAAAATATCAAATGACATGAAAGCCAATGGAAGCATACTGTACATGGTAAAAACTACCAGTAAGGGATACAACCAGGACTTTTAAAATGGGGCAACCAAGCTTTTAGCTGGTCGTTCATCCATCCTACTGTATGGACAGCCATTTTTGAAAAATCAGATTTTTGGTTGGCTTGGACAGCCTAAGCAATATTTTTCTCAAACAACAACGTACTGATTTCTCTCCTCGTAATGTTTATACAGTAGATAATTTCTGTGAGCCATTATTTATTCCAAGTATTCTACAGCTTTCATTCCTTATGTTTATCAAGAACACAAAGATTTGACAACTGACTGCAACTTATTGATCAGTTTAGAATATTTGTATCATAGATTACAGAAACCAATGATCTGTGGCATGAGGCTGGACGAGAAAAACATGTCATGATTTACAAACAAAACATTGGCTAATCCATCTGCTATGTCCACCAAAATTTATGGTGGTCATGCTACACCCAAGATGCATTTTAATTTTTGGGCAGCCAGTTTTGAAATGCTGGCTAAAAGCTAGGAAGCAACTTAAAATTACTTTTTCCTGGATGTGGGTGCATGAGAGTGCAGTCTCATTGGTCATATTAAGAGCTAAAGTAGTGGTATTAATTACTTTCATTTAGTGAAGGTAGACCTAATAGAGCTGACTTGTCAGCCTTGGTGGAACATAATGATGATCCCTCAGGTATAGTTTTATTGCTAGCAGGCAACACTTGTAACTACTTACCATAAATGCAGGTGTACATGTATGAGTGTGTGAAAGTTCAGCTTGTGGAAATATTTTGATGGAAAAGCTAAAAAAGTAAGAGAGATTTTTAACTTTTGAGTTGCTATTAAAGTAAGCCTTCTGTAGTTGTAGTCCTCCATTTGAGTGTTTTGACCATTACTTGCCACACCCTTGACTGTGGACCCCCTCTTTGCTCAAATCCCAGATCTGCTAGGGCTCTTATTTCAGATTTTTAGATAGTTTGGAAGGATACATTCATACCCCCAGACTCCCTACCATTTGCATGTTTTGACTCAACTAATTTGCAAATCAGATGACCAATAGGATTTAAAAATTGATAACAAACTAGCTAATGAGATGTATATGATGGATAGTCATTTGCTATTTTAAAACATTGATCAGTTAACCAAAAAGGGGGAGGACCCGGCATAGGCCTCAAGGGAATGGTAACATGCAGAGAGTAATAAGTACCAGGTTATAACAAAAGAAAACCCAAGAGAATAAGTGGATACAAGCCAATGCTTTTTATGCTAGGAGAAACCATTAACTTGTGAGAAGGAAACTGTCATTATAAAATAAAAAATAGAAGCCAATGTATTTATCTGCCCCTGCCAGACAAATCATTAGCTTGTGAAGGGATGAATGAGACAAACTGAAATATTAACTAAAATAAAGTCTGAGAGAATAAAGCTCACAAGCTAACGTTTTTGTCTGCCCTTGCAAGACAAAAACAATAACTTAGTGAGAGATTAAATGAAAGAGAAGTGCTCATTGATTCCATAGAAATAAATGCTTCCAAGTTTGAAAATGAGACACCTTTCTTGTCTTTTGCAGCTGTTGTTACTCCCAGAAATTGGTGAGATGGCACAGATTTTCATATCAGTAAACGAATAATTAGTGCTATTAAATTGCCATGAAATGAGTTTAACATCAGTGTTCTTTACAAAGTGAAGATGTTCAGCATCATGCTGAACATCTTTTCTCCCTATGCTTTTTCCTAGCATAAGAAGCCTTGACTTGTATCCCTTATTCCCTTGGGTTTTCTTTTGTTTTAACCTGTTGCTTATTACCTGTCTGTGTGTTACCATTTGATTAAGGCCTCTGCCAGGTCCTCCCCCTTTTTGGTTAACTGATTGACATTTTAAAATAGCCAATAACTATCCATCATTTACATCTCATTAGCTAGTTTGTTATCGATTTTTAAATCCTATTGGTCATCTTTCTGTCACATGATTTCTTCTAAATATAAAAACACCACCTATTTTTTTTCTATTTTACGTTTCACTCCGACGAAGGACCTTTTCTTGAAACATCAGTTTAAGCATTCTTAAGTTCCAGTAGTTTCCCAAACCTTTTGACTATCTACAAGCCATTAAATACTGCTGATGCAGCACTCTAAAATTTATATTTATAATTTACAAATCAAACCCCCTAAAGGCATAGCAACCTTCTTTTTGTACCGTTAAGAAAGCAGATGTTTCCATCTTTCATAACTGTGAGGACTAAACATATAATTGGCAATATTTTCATAGACCAGACAGATTAGGCAAATGGGAGAAATCCTTTAAGGTAAAAATATAATATTAATTTGATCCTCAAAAAAGTGGAAAAAGTAATATGTTATGATACTAATGGTAAAAGTGATGTTTCAAGATGCCTTCTACCATTCACTATTGTTTATGCTTAAAGTTTGGTTATAATGATTATTTTTTTTTTAAATATTTTTCTTCTTGCATATGTGTACTGTTGGAAATTAGAAGATTCTGAAAAAAATTGACAGTTTCAGCTTTTTTTGTCAAAAGCAGTAATAAGAAGGTTAAAAGATCTAAAAAATTAAGCAAAAAGTCTAGAAGTGTCAAATGGTCACGTTGTCAACTAGTTAAGTCATCTTCAGGATAACAGACTGTCTGTGATAATTCTTTCCTAAATTTGTTCTAATTTCTTTTTTATTTATATTTTATCCTTCAGACAAATTGTTTGTATTCTTTAATGAGGATACCAAAGTAGGAATCAAAACAATAAAAGCGTAAGTTAATTGAAATATTTAAACAATTAGATAAACTATGAACAATAGGTAGTAAGTACCTGTATATGCAGTGCCATAGATGAACACAGTTGAATGTCCTGCTCCCACCTTTTCCTTGGATATCTACTGTTATGTTATTACTTTTTTCTCTTCTGTCTGCATAATTGTTGTTTCCCAATAAAGCTACTAAAACTTATTCTGCTCAGAAGAGACCTTTGACCATCAAAAAGTTGAAAATTTCTCGACAACTTTTTAACCTTCTTGCTGCCACCATTCAGGCTACCACAGCACAATTTTGTGCAGCTAAGGTGGGTGCCTCTTGGGGGTCAATTAGAGTCAATTAAATTGTGATTGTGTTTCACTTTTGGTCATATAAGCAGTGTAGTAAAAAATAATGTTTGAGAGCCACAAGTTTATCAATTTATGGTAAAGTGTTACCCTCTAAAACTAAAATTTTTACCTAACTTTTCCAACCAATAAAATAAGTAAACTTAGTTTTCTCCTTAAAATACTTTCACATAACACCTTAAACTTAGTGGTTTTGTGGATATATACATATATACATATATACATATATACATAAAGATACATATATACATATATACA
Source organism: Nanipora kamurai (assembly GCA_036872915.1). Classification (NCBI taxonomy): domain Eukaryota; kingdom Metazoa; phylum Cnidaria; class Anthozoa; order Scleralcyonacea; family Helioporidae; genus Nanipora; species Nanipora kamurai. The sequence goes on from JBAHVQ010000001.1 coordinate 1,739,052, forward strand.
TATATATATATATGTATATATATATATATACATGTATATAATATACATGTACTGTAAATATGTGTCGTTGTAACGTAAGCCTAAATTCTGTACCTGGCGATTTCAAAAATAACTTAGATGTTGAAAACGCGTTAGACAACCGAAAAGTTCTCGGCCCTACCATTTATCAAAGATGTGTTGCATATAATGTACCCACCTGTGGGAATGTAAAAGAGCCAAAAGATGCTACAAATTGGAATTGATCCACCTCCTCTTATCTAGATGTATTCCAATAACTAGTCAACATTCATGGTTATTTCAGGGATGTAATTTTAACAATTTGCTTTTATTTTTTATTTCGAAGGTACTGTACGAGGATGCAGGAAGAAAGTATCACACGGGCAATCATTGTCGTCCAAATGGGAATGACGCCATCAGCGAAACAGGTTATATTTTTAAACAAATGGGTTGTATCAATCTTGTCAACTGCATGGTGTTGAGTGTAGATGCATCAACATTACTTAATCTACCAATTCCATTCGCATCAACATTCATTCCTACTGATTTTTTTGACAGACACCCAACGTTAATTTTTGTTTGTTTAACAGTTGGTGCACCGGTAAAAATTCTTGATCTCCTAGGTTTTAATTCAACCGAAGGCCCTGAATTATTAAAAATCAGCATTCTACACCATTCCATTACGTGTCGATAGACGAGCAAAATTAGTCTGACTAAAATTAGTCTGACTAAAATCTGGATGACTTGCCATTAATGTATACATGGAATAAGCGATGTTCAACGACAACGACAACAAGTACAGCAGCGGCAATAACAATGACAGTAACAACAACAAGAATAACAGCATGACCAGCACCACCATTACTAGGAAAACATTTTCGTGATCTGCACCTCATCAACTAGTAACATGAAGAAATTGAAAGTAATGACAAGACTAACAAGACTTCATGTTTCAAGATATATTTTAATGGAAAATAGTAAAAAAGAATTACGCTATACTGTATGTTATTTTGTCTGCGTAATATATTAAAAATTTAACAACTGGTTGCAGAGAAAAACTACGAGATTTAAATCTCTTGAGTCTCAATGTTTCTCCAGACAAATTCAGGGAAACATTTAGATTCTAGGGAACCAAACCTCACTGTTTCACTTAGAGATTGTAATATATCTTTGGTTTTTCCTTATATGAGCAAGTAGAATTTTTTTTCAAAACTCCCCTAAGAAACCTTGCCGTAAAGTAGAAACAATTAACAACTGCCGTAAGCGGTAAAAACAACATCGTGTACTAACGGGTAACCGTTCTTCTCTGCTCCTCCTTCATCACGATTTTTTCAAGTTCACAAAAGAGCAACTGTGTCACCGTTGCACTCACTTGAAAAATTGTTTTCTGAGAAATTGCTTTCTGACTTCAGTGGGTAACTGTTTCGTATGTCATTGGACCATGAATGAATCAATTGAAGGTGTGTCCTACGTAAGCGAAAATCAGGGCCATATAACAATACTACTTCGTAGCAAATTGCCACTGCTATTCCTTTAGTGGTCCAGTCCCGCCACTGCAGCAGCAAAATTTTACCTCATCTAACTACTTAGCTCAAATTCAAGAAAATACCCATTCGAAAAACTCTTTCAAAAGTGTCGTTCTATGGTTCACTTGGTGTCTAATTTCCACCAATTAACGTTTCCATCTCCATATTTCATGAACTTCATTGTTTGATTTGTTTCTATTAAGCTCGTACCCACAATGTCTCCTCCGTCCCTTCATTCTTTAGAAAAGATCCTGGCTCGGGCTGGTCCCGTGCCTTCACTCAAGTTTATTCAGCAAAAGAAGCTTAGTACAAAGATAATACCTGTTGACATATTACGCCAGAATGACCGTATAATGGACATAATCATGTTGAAATTTCTAGAAACCCAATGCATTTGTTGAACATACGTTATTCATATAATCTGAAACGTTATTTTGCCGCGAGAAAGAAGGGTAACATCTTGACTATTGTTCGCATTTGTCTAGTTTATGATTTGCTGGTTATGAGAGAAACAGTAGATTTGTTTATCTAAGGGGAATTCTAGAAAACATACCTGTTTCTTAATTTTTTATGAAAGTTCCTTGCCACAGATTTACTCAACGTTCTATAAATCTCCCAGCGGAAATACTTATAGACTAGAGGAAACGTTCTAAATATCAACATCTTAACATGACTTATAACGAGGCTAACAGGACAGAATTCAACATTTGACTGAGTTTTCTTTGTGTTCAGGTGCCATATGGATCTAGAGAGAAAGAAGATTTGAAAGTGTTGCATTCGGGCCCTGTTAGCTAATTATTACTTTTAAAACGTGGATCACGTATAGTTGATTTTGAATGACTTTACACTACATAGCTACAAAACATGTATGAAACACACCGTAATACTATATTTCATATATCTGCGTGTCTGCCGTAGTTTCTTATAGGCAGGATTAAGGAGACATCTAAAGATTACTGTACATTTTTAACGTCGTGTGTTTGTGGCACTTTTATCAGGCCTTGGTAGACATGGCACCCAAGTATATACTGGAACATTTTATGGAGGCTGAATTATTAGTTAACATTACAGAACATGAGGTAATGTCTCTGTCATTTACCATTTTTTAGTTAGGTTAGCAATACAGGGGATGGACTTGAAGGGCTTAAGGTCGACCCCTTGGTTACAGGAAATGGATTAGGGAAATGCTTATTATAAGGTCATGAAGTTCTAACGATTGTCAGAACCCTGGCAGTGACTTGTAGAGACTTTAAAATTTTAAAATTTTCTGGGGACGACTTCACGAAGAGTATTCAAAACCTACCATATGAAAATGCTGGATACACCACTGTTTTACGAGAGAGTTCATTGAATCATTTTCATTGAAATCAGGTGCTTCAGAAACAAGTTGATATTTTAGGGGAGAACTAATTAGTCCTTTAAACTTTACTTGGCATCTAATCAAAACGTATCCCCACAACAGGTCAAATCGTCTGACTTTAGCCAGGATTAAATAACCAAGATGCCAAATGGCAACTATGCCTAATAAAGGATTAGCAATCATTTGCCACACTAAAAGAATTCCAAGCAAAAAAAATCAAGTGCAAAAAAAAAAATCCGTACAGGAAAATCATTTTATTTGTTCTAAGTATGTATAACCGACATGCTTCTTTTCAAAAAATTTATCGTGTGTAAAATAAATTAGAGGAAATGCTTGATATTGACTGATATTATCGGCCGACACCCCCACTTTTACTGTTAGGAAGGCACTTCCTGATCTTCCCCCAACGGTTCGACACCCTTGTATATATCGTTTCAGCGACACTCATTTTTTTCAAACTTGTTTGGTTTAAATGAAGATTTTTCCGTTATTGATGTGAAGATTACAAGCTGGTGGTGGTGAACAATCATATCTGCATTCTTAATAATAATCATTCAGTAATGATGTTAAAGCTACTCCGAGTGACGAACCATACCGGACAAGTAGAGAAAACTCTACTTGGCCCGGTATGGTTCGTCACTCTCTACTTGTCAATGTGTCTAATCTCTACTTGTCCGGTATGGTTCGTCACTCGGAGTAGCTTTAACATCATTATTCTTCACCCGAGTTCATCTTCTACTCTAGTCATTTAATCATTCAGTAGTTGTACTTGCCCCTGGTTGTACCGTCCAAACTTTGGTTTTCAGAAGTCTCCCCTCATTCATTGTATATTGATTTGATTACTGACTAGCATCAATCTGAGAAGTCTCTTTTGCCCGATGTAACTAGTCCCACAGTTCCACCTGTAGTTGTTTTAATATTTTTCTGGGTGTAGTTTGCGTGTAGCCTGCATTTACTCAGAAGGAAGGAAACTTCCCTGGTGAGCTCCTAGCCTTTAGCCCGTTTTTTCTGCCTACCACTAACGTCATCCTGTTTGTAACCTTGGCCACGGAAAGCTTGATCTTTGATATTGGAAAAATATTGTTATTCAGTTCAAGCAATGGCAGTTGAAATTTCCGATTAATCCATCATTATTGTTAGTAGTATTTTACCTTGAAAACAAATTTATCACCTATAGCCACCCCTTCGGAAACATTTGTTAGTTTATGGTTGCAGCGACGTAATCAAGTGCGAAAGGAATCGAAAAACAAGTTCGGGAAGTCGTTGGACTGGTTTGTTGAGCAACTGGGGAATAACGGGTAATTTTGACTGACGGGATGAAGGAATACGTTCGATACATTGGGAACTAGGTAAATCGAAGTTAACTCGCAGTGACTTCTACTAAATTCCCTAAAATCCCTATTTCGTATCAAAGTTATTTGAAGCCAGGTTACATGATTAGTTGAATTTTTATCGATAGTTGTTTCTGTACTGAAATTGGGTTCTCGCAGAATAAGTTACCGCTCTTCAAACCGTTACAATTGAAGGAGACTTTTTTACTTGCGAAATAATAGATTACATGGCTATGCTTGTACGTTATACTTGAGACGTGAACGATGGTATCTTTTTTGGGACCACTGGACATTCACTGTACTTGTTTTCGCATATTAATTACATCTTTGTCGGTTTTTGCAAACACGTTAACGTGTCTCACAAATTTCAACAAGTGTAATTTTACAATAGATAGTCAAAAGGTTTGGGGAACTGCCGGAACTTAAGAATGCTTAAACTGACGTTTCGAGCGAAGGCCTTTCGCCGGAGTGAAACCAACAGTGGTTTTACTCCGACGAAGAGCCTTCGCTCGAA
>JBAHVQ010000001.1:1743879-1754156 GCA_036872915.1 Nanipora kamurai
TCAATACTTTTTGAGATATCCTTTTTGGCGTAATGGTAAATTATAATGGCAAAATATCTTGTGGAATACCACCTTAAGGGAACGGTAGAGGGGTCTACTTGTAAGGTGAACGCATAGCGTTGGTGAAGGTATATAAGTTCATAGAATGCAGTTAACAAAATTCTTATGTAACGTTTTGTGCCGATGTTGAGGCGGATTGTTAAGTGAGTGCGTTGAGAATGGTATCTACCGTGCCAGCCGTGATGAAATACACACGGCAACAGCTTGTGAAAGGTGTTCTTTGTAGGACGGCAACTCAACAGCGATTTCAGTAACAGGAAGTGTATTCCATAGCGATCATATATTAATTAGAGAAGGCATTGTATCCAAGCGACCCTCAACCGCAGGTAACAAATTGAAAGGCCCGGCATCTCGGATAAATATGGGAGACTAACCACTTCACTTTTGTCTCTTGTTTTTTTTTCTTTTTTAAAAGAAGAAAATACAAAACAATTAAGGCACAAAGCGTGATTTTCTCTTCAACACATAAACTGTTCTTAATTACGGTGAATTTGACGTTTTGTAACAAATTGAATAATATTTTTCAGTAAATTCTTGAACGAGACTTATTTGGTGAACTCGCGAACGTGAACTATCGAACAGACGGTAGAGGGCCTGGAGATAATCAATTTGCCTCCCATACCCCTTTTTCCATTTTCCGCTCCCATACCCCTTCTAGTTTTATATGATCTCTATTGTATTCGCAGTTTTCATACGTAAATACACGTCAAGTTCGTAATAACTACTACATCACATACGATTACAAACATACCTCAACTGACCAATAACAGCACGATACACTTAAACTGAAGTCGTGTGTCGTGAGTTGTCAAATTATCTAAGTGACATTCTTTTATATCTTCTGTTCAGCCTAACTCTGCAATGTTTGAAGCTGCTTGCAATGAGCGAATCCATGCTTTCGATGACAACGATAGTGATGAAGAGGTAAACTTTACCTTCAAGGTTCTCAATCGTTGAATCACGACTTTGTAGTTACATCGGAGTTTAAGAGGTGCATCTGGAGCTTCCTAGACTGTTGGCTAGTTGTACCACTCTTTATACTGACAATTTTAAGTAATACCCTGATATGAAGGAAATTAGTAAATGTCCTCGAAAGCCGAGGGTTTGTGGAAGTCCACAGGGCTGTCTTTTCAACTGGGGAACAGTACATTCTCTAGATTGTCCCAGAAACGCTTGCGAAGCAACATTCGTACTCAGACTCCTCGAAGTTTCTAGAGTTGTCAATTACCATAGCTTACTTATTACCCATTACAGGGTTGTGAGAGTGGGTTGTAACAGTTGTGAGTTAATATCTGAGTGTTGTTTTCTTTCCTTCTCAGGACGTTTGGCCTGCGAAAGAAATGTCTTTCTCTTCAGCTGTCGAACTGAGGAGGTAATCTGTTTTGCCTGTCAATGGTAATCGATTTCACCAGTGGTTTGAAGCCATTTACTGACCTCAACAAAGTTTATTCCTTTCTTCCTTCCTGAGTTTCTTCTATTCCTTCCTTCCTTCCTTCCTTCCTTCCTTCCTTCCTTCCTTCCTTCCTTCCTTCCTTCCTTCCTTTCTTCCCTTCCTTCCTTCCTTCCTTCCTTCCTTTCTTCCCTTCCTTCCTTCCTTCCTTCCTTCCTACCTTCCTTCCTACCTTCCTTCCTTCGCTCTCCTTTTCATCGTTTTCTTCCTTCCATCGTTTCCTTCTTTCCATCATTTCCTTCCTCTCATTCCTTCCTTCATTTTTCCATTCGTTCCATCCTTCCCTCCATTCGTTTCTTCCCCCTCTGTTTGCTTATTAGGCAATAGCCTTCCCGTTTATCGGCCCTCATTGGACGAAACATCAGCCAATCACAGATCGCGCTTGTTCCCCAGAACCCAGTCCTTCCATGGTGTCTGGAGCGGTCAACCACAAGCCACCATTAAGGGTCCTTATACATCTTCATTTTTTGTAATGTATAAATATTTATTTTTTCCAAGTTCTGCCACTGAAGATTCCGAGAGCAGTGAAAGCGAGGAAGAGGAGGTGGAAGGAAGAGATGAAAAGACTTCAATAAATAAATCAAACAAAAAGGTTGAAACAAAATTGGAACCCCCGAGTGTCGACGAGTTTGCTGACCTTAGATCGTCCTCACCAATACCGAAGGAAAAACCGTGCGAAGACAGCAATATGGATATTGATCATAGTGACGGTAACTTATTCTGATTTAGTGATTCCTTCCAGGTGGTCTGGCCACAACCAAAAGGCCTGGGACTAGTAGGACAATAGAAATCCAGTTTCATAACATTAATCAGTTGTAACATTCTGTGTCTTTTGTGAAGCTGTTGGAAACTTGGTGTCAATATTCAGTAAAGGGACAGGTATTTCCATTACGAATTCAAGAGCAGAATCTTATATAGTCCATGAGATATTAACTAATTTAAAATTGAGACTGGATTTCTAATTGACAACTAGTTCCAGTCCACTTTCGTGTTTCCAGATTACCTAGTTTCTATTGGGAATCGTCCAACCGTTCCACCGTTCATCCATAGACTAGAAAAAGACCCTGGGGTCTATGGTTCAACCAAGTAAGACAAAGACTCGATCCCTGGATCACCGAAGTTTTACTTGCTCACATCCCTCGTTTTCCGCTCTTCTTTTAACAATCATTTGAACGACTACAATGTACTGTTTGAAGTTCTTAAACGCTTTTTTCTTTGGCTAAAGCCAAATAAAATAGACAAAATAGACTCCCCTTACATCTTCCTCTAATATCTGACTACTCTTTGGTGGGAATTTTCTACGGAATTTTCTGACAACTCTTTGGCGGGAATTTTATACAATTAATAGTTAATTTATAGCAATTTCTGCTAGGGTAACACCTCCCGCTTCTTCCAGGTATTTTATGTTCCAGTTTCACACAAGCGAAATTGAACACTAATCTCCCGAGGATCCTTGTGATTACTTGTTTACAGTAATCTTGTATATACTTGTATATAGGGCGGAGTGAATTCATTTTACGTAAAAATAAACCAACATGACCAATTGGGAACTAGACAAGCGTAAGGCATGAGGAACCCCTTCAACCACACAATCAAAAGCAAAGCTCTGAAAACCCAGGTGTTGAGAATATCACCGTTAAATTTTTGTTCTTTATCATTTGCCGTGTTTTATCATTTGACATAGTTACCAGTTTTTTTGTGGGTGTTTTTTTTTGTAGCTTGGGGATCCAAATTTGAAGCTGAACCGGTATCGATGGATATACAAGGAGCAGATCCAGCAAGTGTTGGTTGGGTCAGTGAACCAAGCAAGGTTGAAAACGAACAAGACAACAGTGGATGGGCGAAGTTTGACGACCTGTCCAGCATCTCGGAAACGTCTAGGTATTCTGTGTTGTTTAACCCTTTAATCCTAATTGTTTACTCGTTTCTTTGTTGTTCTCTCTTTGTTTTTGTTTTGTTCTCTCATTTGTTCTTTTATTCTGAGTGTCTAATATAAGATTACATAAATAAGATTAAATATACTGGCGTAAAAGTAGAGTGCTGCGTCGGCAGTATTGAACGATGTGTCGAACACCAAAAGGGTTGGGAAACTGCCCGAGCGAAGGTCCTTCGGAGTGAAGAGAGTGAAGGGCCTTCGCTGGAAACGTCGGTTTTATTAGCCCTAAGCTCCGGCATTTTCCCAATCCTTTCGTAGTTCTTCGATTTTTCTCTTTCTTGTATGTTGGATACTTGGAGTTAAAAGGTTTAGGGTTTCAGGCGGTTTGTTGCGGAATTTGTCGTGTAGACGGTGGCACATTTTGTCGTGAGGTAAACAGCCTTTGCCTTTTTGATTCGGTCGTAGTGTTCTGTTATTCCGAGGTCTTGTCTTGATATTGACAAGAATGTCGTGTTTTCGAGATGAAATTATTTTTTTGGAATCTGTTTTATCCCACAAAAGGTTTTCATTGTATGTTACAGATGATAATTGACCGGTTTAGCCTCGCTGCTTGTTGCCTCATTTCAGACCGTGTGACGTTAGTTCGTAGTATTTTTTTTTTTTTACATTTAATGATATTCAGATGCGCCAAAGCATTATTAAAAATGATAAAAAACCAAAACATCACGTGGTCCGAAATGGGCCGTTTACATATGGGACTAAATGGGTCAATTACAGTCGATAGTAACGAGTTCTCGAGCTATCATCTAAATTGGGTCTCAGATGATAGTTCGAGAACTGTTCCTCTTAGAATAATGAATCCAAAGGGTATACTTCAAGAGAAAAACTCGTGGACAAGATGACAAGGACCGCAGTGATCTCTGTTTCGTGAAGTGAAGTAGTTACTCCATCTGTACTGTATCCTTTGGCTAGTTGCGTGTATAGTCTATTCATGCGGCTACTTGTGTATTTGGCTAAAATCGTATGCAAAGATACTGTTTTGGTCATTGAATCTGGAAGATCGATAATCGGAACTTAAGAATGCTTAAACTGACGTTTCGAGCGAAGGGCCTTTCGTTCGAAACGTCTGGTTAAGCATTCTTAAGTTCCGGCAGTTTCCCAAACATTTTGACTATCTACAAGCCGTTCAATACTGCCGACGCAGCACTCTAATTTTTGTATAATTTTACTGTAGCATTGTTATCACATTGTTTGATATAAGCGAAATTAATTTTTCTCCTGCACCAACAAAGCCAGTGTTACGGACCGGCGTAAGTCACGTGTAAGTCGTCTACGATAACTTTGCCCACTTATAAACCGGACAGACTGTCGTTTCTGCCTAAATATAGCTTGTTCCAGAACACGTCTTGATGACACCTGAAGAAAAGAAGGAATTGCTCACGAGATAGTAAGTAATGGTGTTGACATCATTTCGTAAGTTATAATGTTCATGAAACGTATTGAATATATTTTTAAAAGTTATATTTAAAATAGTTGAATTAATTAAGTTGTACAGCATGTTTTGTGATTTAGTGAGCCTTATTTGTTAGCCTGTCTGTTATGCGACATGCTTGATAGTTTTATTTCAAGAACATGTTGGTAACCATGCTCTGATTTACTACAAGTGTGGTAGAGTTTGTTGAGTAGATATTATAAACAGCAAATCCTCGAACAATTTTCTATATACTATGACAGACGATTGAAATTTTCCACTAAATGTGACGACTGTTCGGATGAATACGTTTGTGTGCCAGAGCACAGTGGTTGCTAACCAACAAGACAAACTTAGGCGACGAATCGATGTTTAACTAGGAAGAACAAAAAACGCAATTTTTACTGAAATAATTTATCAGGAATTACGTAGATATTCATGAGGCTACTCTTTGACCTTTTCAAGCGATTCACGCTGGTTAAACTAGTGACAAGTTTCTACTGGCTTTTGTCTTCTAAAATTCTTTTTGGTCGTGAGAATTCTTTATTTGTGCGCAAGACCCGTGCCTTCTGCTTCACGTTCAGTTTTTATCCGAGAGCTGATATACTGATCTCGGTAGCTCTCTAGAAAATTGGCATTTTTTTTTTTGAGTTCTATTGTTTTGTGGAAGTCAAGATTTTAAGACCATCATGTCCTTTGGTTTACCAGAACGTTAGCTGTACCTTGCCAAAGTGGTGCGCTGCCAGCGGAAAAACGGCTGCCACACGCATGATTTTGGTTAGGGTGCTCTTATACTTATTTCGATTGTGGTGTGGCAAAGTAACAATATTTTAGTAATTTCGATTGGTGGTGGAAAAGGGACAAAGTACGTGATTATAAACAGAGCGCACCTACACTGATTTTGACCTCGCTCTGGGGACATTTTAGTTTTTCACCAAGTTTCCCGGTCAAGAAATGTAAACTCCATCGTGTATTCGCGACTTCAATCGAAATAACACATTTGAAAAATATTTCTTTTTTTCCTAGTGGACAAGTATTGCCTGTGAAACAAAATTTATTCATTTCATAGTTTTGTTTAGAACACAAAAGGATCCTCGTATGTTGAGAAACGAAACCATGTCTCTCTTGACGGGGGTACAAGGGCGCAACTGTCATCCTTTAATTTCCTGATTTGCTAAATAAAGATCTATCGAGACAAATTAAACGTTGAAATCCGCTTTAACTTTGATGTAGATCACTCTACATCAAAATTATCCCTGGAAGGTATTCCGGCTATTGGGACTTTTTGTCTATACTTTTTAAAAAAGTGCTGTATGCCCTGTGATTGTAAACCCGCAGAATAATTAACCGTATAAAGACATTATCCATTAAAAGTGATGTCAAAGATTAAGTTCACGGAGGAAAAGTTTTGATAATAACCATGAAAATGAATCACGCATGTGTTTGCTTTTTACGTTGTCTTTTCTGTCACAACACTGTCTTTTTTAAACAACTAACACGTGGCTACAGGAAGGCTGACATTCGGATTGTTTTGCTTGGGACAAAGTCCGGTCTAAGGTTTTATCAAAATCGTATGATCAATACTTTTAGTGAATACTTTAATATAGTGTCTTGTGTGGACAGATTGCTCCTATATCAGAATCAATATGAACGCGTATTGTCGTTCTACTATTCCCTTGAATTAATCGTTTACTTTGATTTATGATTTCTTCTGTTGCAGTAAATTGAAGGAGCATCAACTACCAAGGATTCAGGCTGGTGATCCAGTAGCGAGATATTTTGGTTTAAAAAGAGGACAGGTAAAATAGATTGATTACATGACATATTTTTACAGGTTGCGCTCATATACATGAAGTATCAAGAGTCGTGTATTTTTTCGTTATTAATTGGAGCTCTGCTCTGCTTTTTGCTGCAGGTGGTGAAGATCATTCGACCAAGTGAAACGGCTGGGAGATATATCACCTATCGTCTTGTCGTGTAGTTGTTTTGGATTACCAAGCGTCTGTGGTCGTCAGTTTCACCTTTCCTCAGTTCATCCCTTCACATCCGATTTGGTCGTCGATAAAAACTGCAAGAAAGGTGGAAAGGCTGTGGTTTTCGCCTTTCAGAACTTTCAGCGAACCTTCCCTGATCTGAAGCATTTTTTTTACCGAACAAAATCTTATTCTAGTTAAATGCATCAAGAATATACTTGTGATATTTTATACCGTAATACTCATCATAATGCTGTATTGAACCTTTCAGTATCCAGTTTGTTAAAATTGGTGATAGATTACTTCTATTAATCGTTTGCCCCACACAGGATGTACCCAAACGAAAAGACATATACTTCAGTTGTGATTGAATAGAACATGCCCGAAGTTGATTTGGCATTTCATTGCTTCAGTTCGTGGTTTTGTGTTTAAGCGAAACATTTCTCTTGGCTATGGTAACATACGGCATTTGAAACATACATATCTAGCAATGTTTATTTTATTCAGTTTGAGTTAATTAAATCCCGTTAAATCTTCGTATATACGTGCATGTGTAAGAAGGTGTTGCCTTCCTCAGACCTAAGGACTGGCTGTTTGAACATACACTGTATGTCATATCACAGTTAATAATTGAGTATATTAAAAACAAATTTGCCTTTTGTTACAAAAAATAGCATCGTTTTGTTAATTTAAGGAACAAGATTTTGTATTATGAACAATTATGGTATATTAGTTGTACCATGTCATTTCCTTGTTCCCATTTTACATTCTTACCGTTTGAGTGCTTGGAAAAATACCTAAAATATTTTTAGTGAAGGAGTTCTGGAGGTTTCCTGAAGTTGTAAACCGACAAAGACACGGTGTCTGAGAGGGCTCGTTGAATCCCGCATTCTTTGGCCCAGGATACCTGCCCCACCAGGGTAGAGAAATTCCTGCTTGCATTCCAGCCAAATAAACCACCCAAGCAGGCTTTTTAATAGAAGAAACCAATTTATATCGAAACGTATAATGCTAATGAAACTTCAATTCGTACCCATATATATATGCAACAAACTCTGATATAGGGTGTTATAGACTGACTAAAGTAAATGCTCATATTTGATAGCAAACCACGGAAGTTATCGTTATTTGAACTATATACACAAAGTTGTTATATTAATTCGCAGTTTGCATGTGACCCTCTTGACGATGGCGCCATAAATGCGTCTGATGACAAAATGGAATCTTTGCAATATAAGCTTCTTTAAAAAACCGAGCTTATCTGGTAGAGTCAACCATAAGGTGATTTAACCAGGATGCAAAACTTGAACTAAAAATTTTTGAATAGCATAATGTCGGTTTTAGCTGGAATATTGTGACCCCTTAGAACAGTCTTCGGGATACTAAGAGCTAGGACAACACATAATTTGTTTTTCCGGTGACTTTATTCCTCAACGTAAAATACTATGAAGTAACAACCTAGAATATTCAACCTGGTTGTTTGAACCGTAATAAGTGTACATTGTTTTTCGAAATATATCCACGGTAAATTGCCGAGGTGTAGGTGACTTACTACAGCACCAGATTGAGTAATTTCAACGGATTAGAATCATGTGGGATATATTTCAAAATTACTTATAGTCGCGTGTACACATGCATACGGCACATTGTCAAGTCATTTTCATTTGACTTTCGTGGTGCATGTGGAACCGTAAGCTTATCACAAGATTTTTCAGTATTAGGTCCGGTTTCTCCGACTGCGTTTAAAGACGTAAATCCTATCTATTTTGTTCCCTAACTTAGGTGTACCCGTTCGTCCTCTGCTGTAATTCCCAAAGGTAAAACTATACTTTTTAGTGGTAGATACGGTATAGCGAAGAAGATTGAACAAATGGCAATGCTCACGGATACAACAGGAAATTTCATTCTTTTAACTGCGATGTAAGTTCGTAAGCAGCACATGTTGGTTGATAAAGCCGGCTTAGTTCCATCTGGCCTTTCTAAGTACTTTGTTATCGTATTTAGATATTTGTTAAGTCTTTGGAATTGTTCGTAAACTCATTCAGAGCTATTTATGGATTCACTGTGGTGTAATTTGTATGCGTTCATTGTTGAACGATAGAAACATTAGCAGAAGATGCCAAAAATAAGAACATCAATGCGATGAAAGACTTATTGGTTACTAAAGAGTAAAGGGCAACTACAAAAAAAAATGTTATCCCTCATAAAGGCCGGACCTGTCGGTAATCTGTGTTTGAACCATAAAAGTAGTTTTCAGTGATAGTGTATAAAATGACAACGCCATCAGTATTAACAAAACTTTACTTGGGATATGGATTGGGTATTCTGTGGCACACAAAATATCCAATAGTGATTTAAGAGAAGTATCGATGTGATTTAAGTTCATTTATGGTTCGTTCTACAAAAAAATTCCTTAAATCTGTCTAAAGTGTCTTAACTTCTGGATCTCTCAAGACTCGCTGTGACATTTCCTGTTTTTAATTTGTACATTGTTGCACCTTGAGGCAAGAGGTCTTTGAGGAGTGCTAAAACAAAACAAGATACTTTAGCCATCAGGCAAGTAAGAACAAGTAAAACCAACACATTGCAATGTAAAACAACGGCTCTTCAAGTAACTAGTTCTCAGCTCTAGTATAACTATACGATGATTTTTTTCGTATAAGTTAATTGTTTTGGGATAGTTTAACTGATCAAGTTATTTTGTTTCGCTGTTGTGTTGATCAAACGTGAGACAGAAAGAGTTTCTTTCATCTCCCAAATGTAGTCATTATCTTTACCTGCATGATTATACCATTTTTAGTAATTTTAAGATAAAGTTAGTTTGGTGACAAAGAGAGTACCCAAGACGTGAGTGATTTGTATAAAGCTTCTTGGTTAGTGACTCTAAATCGACTTCTTAAATGGAGTCGGCCTGTCTCGCCGGCAAGTTACTTTAACTTCACAGGTGAATCATACTAAAAATAACTTAAATACCTTCATCTGCGCGATTAAAAATGTTATGGTGTATATTTTGTTAACCTTGCAGTTTATTCGATTCATAATTTCGTTTAAGTTTAATGTATTTATTAAAACAAGACCTAACTGAAGAAACGTACTATACGATGACGCAAAGAAAGTTGGTTTGCATTCAGTTCGGCACTAAATTGCGATGTGTTCCCGAGTAAACAACATCTATATATATATATATATATATATATATATATATATATACAGAAACAGAGGCAGTCTTGAGTTACTTCATTTATTTCCTATCACTACAAATTTGTTAAAAATAAAACAAATTTGTTATAAATGAAGTAACTCAAGACTGCTTCTGGTTGTTTGTGTATCGCTCCACTTTGGTATCGAGCACTCTCTTCATATGGTTTTGTTTTTAACAACTATCTATCTATCTATCTATCTATTATATATATATTATATATAATAGATAAACCAAAAAAGAGTTAC
>JBAHVQ010000001.1:1756378-1775369 GCA_036872915.1 Nanipora kamurai
CTGGTTGTTTGTGTATCGCTCCACTTTGGTATCGAGCACTCTCTTCCTATGGTTTTGTTTTTAACAACTATCTATCTATCTATCTATCTATTATATATATATTATATATATATTATATATTATATATATATATATAATGATATATATATATATATATATAATTGAATAAATAAACCAAAAAAGAGTTACGGCAGTCTGTGGATACTGTACATTATTTTAGGATAAGAATTTAGCTTTCAGTTGGTCAGATGATCACTAAGTGTATGAAGCTTCATGTAACTCATAATATGTACGTATGAAAGTGTATAGGTTATACAAAGAGACTGAAGGTGACAACTTGTATAGATTCCGATGGTCAAAGGGCTGAGGGATTTAAACAAGTTGTCACCGGCTCGAGGTGCATAATAGACTCATATCACGATACGCATGAAGTAAATATATCGAGTTTTATCAAGAGAGGGCTCCTACCGTGATATAAATACAAGTAAATATATATGATATAAATACATGTAAATATATATGATATAAATACATGTAAATATATATAATATATACATAAATATATACATAAATATATATATATTGCATAGCTGTATATATATGGTATACAATATATATATAAATAATATATACCATAGCCAAAATTCGCAGAAAATATAAATTCTTAGTGTTTGCTTATGTAACTCATAATCAAAATGTTTGTTTGGCAAAAGAACTTGTGCCTTCAACTACTTCAAGTGGTCGTTTCCCCACAAAAGCTATCGTCATTGCCCGGAGTTGCAATTGAGATGGCTTGAAAAACATTACTTGACAGAACATCTGGTACCGCCAAGCTAGTTCTAATTTTATAGATGCTTTGCTTGGTTGGTTATTTATTCGATATCGTAATAAAGGACAAATTTTTTGTTCAGTCTGTCCAAAACTGCCAGTTACAAGTCAAAATATCTTGAGCGCGAAAGTGTGACTCAATTTTCTCATTTGCTTGAAAAAGTTGTACCATTTATTGTAAATTTATTGGACCGTAAGGTTGCTGGCAAGTATCGACAACGTTGTTTTTCAACCAGTTCAAGTTTGAGAATATTCTACTCGGTGACGTATGGGAAGCTGGCAACGAATTTACGTCAATTTGTGGGTGTTCGACAGTTATAACATACAAACATTCTTTATGCAACAAAGTAAACTCGCCTCAGTTAGTCAACTTGTTTTTACGCTATAAACGCACAAGCTGCATACAAAGAGAAGTCAGCGAAAATCGTTCTTGCATGCTTGGCGTATATATTCGCTCTAAATGTTAAATTCAAATTTGGATTTTACACTTTAAAAGACAAATAAAGATGGACAGTTATGGAAAATAGAATCTGCAACTGGTAGTATAAATACATTGAGCAACAAACATTGTATTCATGCAAGCCGCCTAACCTTAGAGTATTTTTTTTTAACTTTGTGAGGAGGTAATAACTGCACTTAGGCTAAGCTCATTATAGTGGACAATCTTCTCGACCCTCCGAACACCAGCCGCTAAAAGCATCTACCCTATATCTGGGTTGAAAAGTCGTGATCCAAAGAAACAGTTCTTGCGTTTGTTTTATACTGAGGGAACCAAATGAGGGCTGTTTGTAGAATGCCATGGTTGCTCCACTGCGCGATCGTCCCACACTTTCATAGCAGTCGTCGTACAAACCTTTAAACGCGCGATTCGTAATCCCGGGTTAAATATATAAATATATAAATGTAATAATGAAACATCGGACGGGAAATGTGAAAGATTAGTTTTTGACGGGCTGTCAGTGTGGTAAGATAACTGGAGTCAGTATGTCTGAGACTTCTCGACTCCCTGACACGAAAACGATTTTTGTTATAAAATTGGATACATAGGTGGTGAATTAGTCTATAAGAAATGTGGTATAAAACTGCTGGATATCTGTTTAGACTATGATAAAAGTTTCAGGAGGTGGTAAGAAAGATGTGGCCTTTGGCCCGCTAAGTTAATGCGTAAAATTATAATTTGTAATGCGTAGTGTGCACGCCATTGTCGTTCTGGCGCCATTGCGACGCCACGGAAAGTAAGGCGCTCCTCTCCCGGAGCGCTGTAAATGGAATAATTAAATAACTGGTTTACTGGCCGCCATCAAAGTTCTCCCTGGCATATCGATCTGTATCTGAAAGCACCTAAAACAATGACAAGGATAATATATTCGGATGTATGAGCAAACCAGTCGTTTAATAATTGGTTTTTCTGCGAAGAATAGATGACAAAGAGCCACCCACGGACAGGCGTAACCACGTGATAACACAACATGGTACAACATTGGTGTAATTTAATTAGATAGCCCCTTGGAAGCAGCGTCAATCATCATCCACGTGCCGTGTGTTGTCTGGCTAAATATTGGCCAATTTGGAACAATAATACGATCGCGAATTAGAATCAAGTTTGGATGAGGAGGCGTTTTTTCCTCTTACATAAACTGTTCAACGATCATGGCTTGAGAGAAAGCTTTGAATTGCACCTTAGTATTTTATGTTTGCAAAGGCAGAATAAAACCACCGGTTAGTTATCAAAATGTTTTCACACATTTCACGAGGTCTTTTCAACAACATAAATAATTGCAAGAGCTGGTAAGAGGAGCTACCTGCCTCTATATGTGAGGAGAATCTCTCCTTTGGTCTTTTAATTTCAATCATTTTTAAGCGTTTGGGAAATAATAGCCTTTCGGAGCTAAAGGAAAGAAACACTCGGCGTTGAATATTCTAATAGTAGGATTATTTTTAGGACGTCACACGAAGTGATATCGCCAGACACGACGGCGAAGAGAGACTTAATTGCTCTTAATATGGTAATGATCAGTGGGGAACCAAACTTTCCAAACGATTATCTGCGCGTGCGTGATTCGAGTGTTTATATTAGCACAGGAAACCTGCGTGTGAGGTTCAGTTGGTCGCAATGACGAGAGATAGAAAGAGGTCGAGGGGCAGCGCTCATTTGAGTGACTTTGAAGTACAAAATGTTAAGGTTCCTAAAGTCGAAACGAAGCGAGAACTACCACATCCTTTATCATTACTGGACTGCTGTGCTAAAGCTGTAGCCAGTAAAATTCCATTTCAGCAAATTGAAGATACGTTCACTCGAATACCCGAACCGGTCCAGTTGAGAATCGTATATTGGTCGTTTCCGTGTGATGAGCACGAGATCCAAAGGTACTCTTCTTTGAATTCTCCTACTACAACTCAACACCATAAAACGCCATTCCTGCAGGGACTGAAGCTTTTGGAGAATAAAGCAGTGAGCAACGTCTTGCAAGTTGGTAAGTCAATTTAAACTTGTTTGATATTTTACTATTGTTACAAACTTTTTAAATCGCCCGATCGACATACAAGTTAGATAAAGAATAAAATTATTTTTCCACTACGGTTTAAATAACTCCTGAAATTGTACACTGTGGTAATATTTTTGAAATATTTTATCCCGATGTTTACGGAGATAAACCTTGTCAAATTGCGAATGTAGGTTTTTCCACCCAACGGAGCGATAGCGCCACTATGTCTGCGGCTTTTGTGCCTTATGTTAATGAGATCCCTTCGACTTCAAGTGTCATCTATCTCAATAATAAACACAACGAATTTCCTTTCGACGTAAACAAACCAGTTTGAGTTCGAAATTTAGGTTCAAATCATAAAACATTGAATACTTCTTTTATTACTTTATCAAAGGATGGGGAATATTGTAAGGAAGTCATAATTCTTGAAGAGTCGTAAAGTTTCAAGGGGGGGATGCTTTAAATATACGTATTTCCTCTCTACTCGACTTCATACTGTTTAAGGTGTATATTTCGTTGTATCGTCGTTTAGCTTGCCTTTGTGATATTTTATTCACAGTTATTTCAATGGAGTTATTCTTATGTTGTGGAAAGAATGACTACGAAACGGCTCTAGCTCATAATGTAAACAATCTTTAGGTGACGTTTCCTATCTCTTGAGGGGAGCACTAGACGCGGTGGCCGTCCCGACATCCTGGCGCCCTCGACTTCCAATTATTTGCATGCTTTATGAGGCTTTGCAGGAGTGAAAAGATCTGCGGTAACGGTGTCTTGCCATCATCAATTGCTATAAATTTCCAGAATTTGGTTTTATCGAGTTTTATTTCGCCATTCAACTTTTCGACCACAAAATAACAAAACAAGCGGGCCCATATAATGATAGTTAATCGTTTTAAACGAAGGGATCATTAAAAACTACAATACAGTGCAAATATTCCAGTACTCATGCAAGGAACATATCGGGTTTTTTGTGAAAATTCTTCAGAGATTCGTCCTGTAGTGGAAAGGATCAGTCTGTGTGATATTCCATTTAATGGCCTTTCGAAACGCACAGTTCTCTGTCGAGCTACGTGGAATCGTCAAATACGTCCTACTTCAGTTCGAGCGATTTGAGAAACATCACAAAGCGATGGAGAGCTTTGGTTAGAAAAATGACAGCTCTCATAAGTTATTTTACACCAAGCACTAGTTCTCATGAATTTAATTTGTCGCATGAAAAGACCTTAATAATGTTTTGTGCATATTGTTTATTAGGTTTTCATCTTAGTGGATGCGTTCATGACGACGTGACTGGAGAGAATTTGAAAATTTCCATTAACTTTGACCGATGTAAAATAACTTCTGTGTCATGCAGCTGTGGAAGCCGTGATATCTTATGGTGTTCACATGTGGTGGCCTTATCGCTATATCGTATACGTCATCCCAATGCCGTAATACTCAGAGTTCCCATATCTGAAACACTTCTCCAGATGAATCGCAATCAACTTCAAAAACTTGTTCAGTATCTCATCACAGAACATCACACCGAGGTGTTACCAACAGCCCAAAGGTTGGCCGACGAAATTCTTCGAGCAAAATCAGAGATAAATTTGTTGCAGGGAGCCCCGGATCCAACGGCCGGTGGTGCGGTAGAGGATGAGAGTAGATGGCATTTGGACACCGAGCAAGTTCAAGAGCAAGTCAAAGCTTATTTGTCTCAAGGATGTTTTACCAGTAATGGAAAACAACTGCATAGCATGTTTGCGAAGGTAAAATATCAAATGTCATTTAGAAATGAAAACTATACATTACAATTTGCCTACTTGACGTTTTAAATCCAATTACTCTTTGTTACTTTTTTGCAGGTTCGAGAACTACTTCGAGTTCAAGATTCTAACGGTCCGAGGATGCTTACTCTTATAACAGAGCAATTTCTCGCAGATCCACGTCTGCAACAAAACGTGTGCATGACTGACAAGTGCCGACAGCTTTGGAATCACCTCGGTGCCCTGTGGATGTGTATTGTCTTAAACCCAACCTGCCAAGCGTCAGCAAAGGAATCCTGGAAGCAACAATTGCAGCAGTGGAGTGAGCTGGATGTATGTCCACTTAAGGATGAAGATTGTCTTGGAGAAAGCGATGGCAAACAGACCGTATTTTCCGGTGCTATAGCTGCTTGTGAACTGAACTGGGAAAGTGAACCTCTTCAAAAAATCTTGAAAGGTGAAGAAGCTGACAGCGTAACTTGGTTAGGTAAGTGCATTGATAAGTCTCATTAGTGTCATTACTTTTTTCTTATTTTACATGCACAAGTAAATTATACAATAGTATTATACAAGTTATCATTTGTTTTTACATTTGCAGAGGATGTGTGTATTTCGGCAGCGAGGATCGATGCCTTAAAGACTCATGGATTTCCAGCTAAAGCTCGACGTTTGGCAGTGGCTGTTGCATACGGGATGAAGCAGAAGCAAACCGATCATTTACAGAAAATAGAAGAACTAGGACTGTCGAATCATAGTGTTAGTAGCGGATGGATTGGCAATATGCTCGAACCTATTTCGACACTTTACGACGCTTTGGTGGAAGCAACGGGTGACATCGAAAACAAGGAGGATCAGGCAGGGAGTGGAAAGGATAATTCACTGAATTCTTGTGTTAGTCTTGCTTTAGATGTCGCTCTTATTGGACTTAGTCAACATCGACGCATGCCTAAGTCATCTTATGGTCAACAGAAAGCCAGTAGCGAGGAAGAACAATTAATCGCCCAGTTGAATACGCTAAAATTGGGCAGAACTGCTTTGGACACATTGCATGAACAGGCACGCAAGATACTTCAAACGCGATCTTCGTGTGGCACTGGTCTTTGTGTTAACCAGGGCAGTGTTCCGCTCCAAACATTTGCACGATATTTATTCAACGTTTTGTTCCCCGAAGATAAAGAACTTGCATTTAATGTTGGACTTAGTGCATTGCAAAGTAATTTTGTGAGACCTGATGATCTGAACGAGTCCCAAACTAAATGGTACACCTTTGGTCATTTGGAAGCCCAGCAGTCTGAACTAGCTGCTTCCATGATTCAAGGTTGTAGAGGCAACAAAGAAAGGCTACGAACGATTCTTGTTTTGGTTAAGAAGCACATTCACAACCCATCACATTTGTTCCGTTTGGCCCAAGACGTTTTGAAGTTGAAACCAGATAGAAAGAACCGTGATTTGAGTGAAAGTGCACTGGGTCTTGGTCTACATCTTCTTAGTTCCACATTAAACAAATCAAACTGCAAAAGACGAGAGGTTATTCAGTGGTTGTTTGCTTGTTCAATGCAACTTGATAAATCCGTTCTTATTTCAATCATGCAAAACTGGCAATCTCTGTTCACACCGACTGAAGTCGCCACTTGTGTTGCTCCAATTGCTGTATCCCAGAGCGCATCACTTGAACTTGAACTGAACCAGGCTGAACGGGAAACTTTACGAGCATATGCCCAAGCCTTGGTCATCCAATGTGTCCGCAAAGATCCTCAGTCTTGTGCGCTTTCCGCGTTAACACTCTGTGAAAACGAACCGAAAACCTTCGAAACAGCTTACCGTATCATAGTTGAGTCTGCTGGTTCTATAACTCCGACGCACTTGTTTGCCATCGCGAGGTATATGGACCACAAGAATTATCCATACAAAGCGTTCCAATTGGCCCTGTTGGCGATGAAACATTCAAGCGTTGCTCACAACGAGTACCATCCATCTGTCGGTGACGTGCATTGGTCATGTGGCTTGGCTCATGCACTTGGTAAAACCGAACTTGCCCACATGATTACATTAATTGTGAACTCCGTTCACTGTCCATCCGTACTGTCAGACCTCCTCCACCGCTGTACACTTACTCCGGTTGGAGTGGCTCGCAATGAATCAAGTGCCTCAATACGCCTGATGTATGATGATCCTTGCCTTCAACCTCTTGTTGAAGCAGCAATCAACGCTTATGTGAACTGTGCTCACAACAGGTTGAACCAGATCAGTCCGAAACACTACGTAGACTTTATTGATTTCCTTTTGAAAGCCAAGAAGACATTCTTACTAGCTAAGGATGGTGGGAAGAGATTCCATGCGCTCATTGATAACATGAAGGTGCTGTATCGGGGAAAAAAGAAGCTTATGAGTCTCGTTAAAGAAAGGCTTTACTAAGATTTTAAAAAAAGTTCTCAGAAGATTATCAAAGTAAAACTGACCTAGTTATGTATATGTGTATATTTAAAATTATTTGAGAGCCTGAGGAAAATATCAAAATCGTATTGTAAATATTAAATATTAAATTAGCAGATGTATATAGCTAGAAATATTTATTATGTGAAACAAGGTACAAATTAAGAAAGAGAATTATTCTATCATTAAATGAAATCAGAAGTTTATTCTATAGTTTCGTTTTTATATGGTGAAGTTCGAAGTTATTTTCAAATATTTTGAAAATATACACCGGTATCCAAAGATTGTATGTACTTTCCCAAAATTTGAACCAAAAAGTGTGATTAGTTTGTTTCCAATCAGTAATAGAACGTACGGGCCAGTAGGTTTCACACAAATGTCGGGATGGGGCGTTTTGATCAGTAGTGATATACAACTGTCAAACAGAAGTAAAAGAAATACTTTGCGTTAAAGCTCTTCATTAAAATGCTAAAGAACGGCTTTAGCTCGCAACGAAAACCTCACTCCAGTTTGACAGGTTTATGTCATTGTTGATGTGGTCTATATTTAGTACGTCATGTACGTCAGTAAAATCGATGGTAACTGAAAAAATATACCGTGTTTATCACTCTAACTTTGTCGTTGGTTCTCGTGAAATTAACCAAAACAGTTTACATGAAGTTACGGAATTATGGAAATGTTTGACCCCATTGCTTTTGTTCGTGGCATTCATGTAAACTAAGTTAATTACAAAATATTGATGTTGCCATTAGAACCACGTACTAAATGTAATCTGGTGCTTTCGGGTTAATTGCCTCCAAACCGCAAAAGAACTTTTCAAAAGTAAAGTCAATTTAAATTGTGTCGTCGTTCGATTATATTAAGCACTGCGTGGATTACTGGTATCCTGTTGAATGTTTGATTGTTCTCGATCATTTTCGTTTTCAGCCGTTTTTTTTTTTTACTTATGTTGATAAGGTTACTCCTGGCTATCCGTAATGCTGCCGGGATAAGTTAAATCACGGATCCTGTAAATTGACTCATTTGAAAGTGAAAAGTAGCGTGCAATGTCAAAATTCAAACATGAAGAATTATTATCTGCGAGATTGCTTATGAATTTGGGAAGCCCGGACTGAAAAAAGGATAGCTGTGCAATTGTCGGAAAGGAAATACTGCGTATGGGATGCACTTTCTAAGTCACGTCTATTGTTAAATACATTGACGTCACAAGGACAGAAAGAAAGGAAATAGTTTTTAATATCTATAGTTTAAGCAAAGGGATTTTAAACGTATTTCCGGTTGTGGTATATCTCACCTGCGATTTGTAAATGATCGGCCGTGAGAGCAAACGAAACAACCTTTTTGTTTTATTTACCTTGATAATGTGTTAATCAGTAGTTCAAATCAAAGTAGTTGTGAAGACCTAAGTCTCAGTTGTATGAAGTATATTGGCTAATATTGATTGAGAGAAGATTTACAAACTGAAGTCGACCTCTTGCTAAGGTGGTCAACAGGATCTACAAATTCGTTTTCATATTAGCGATATTTCGTTGGCCCTCTCTGAGAATAATACTTGTAAAAACTCAAGAGTTATTAAGATCCGCGTGGAACATTCTTCCAATATATCTATGCATGGGGGTGTGAAAACAGTTTATTTACATATGAAAACAGACCTTCCTCGTGTGTTTTATGAAAACCCAGCCATACAAGGTCACTTCTACGCAAAAAATCTAGTCACACCAGGACACTTCACATATAAGCTATAATGGTCAATAGACAGTACTTATAAAATAATCAACGGGTGGTTTCTTAAACGCCGTTGAATCGGTTCGGGATTCGAAACTAAATTTAGGTACATTTCACTGGAAATCAAACTTATTTGAAATAACTTAAACGTGTTTCTTTGTCTGCTTAGAGATACAAGTCATTTGAAAAAGTGAGAAGGAATCTGGGAGTAGAAGATATGTTCTCAGGCACCTGGACTAATTATCGTTGTAAAAACATATCAGAAATATAAAGCAGCTTTTAGAATACAACCACCACTGAAAGTCAAATTAACCATATCACTCTACAGCTTTTATGAAATCGAACTGTGACAATCAATATATTTACTGAATACTCCAGAGACAAGACAGAACTTTTATTTCCACGAGAGGATGTCAAAAAGGCTCATTCGTACGTTCAGCGTGACGTATTCACGGAAAAGTACTCTCGTGTTTTCAAAACGATGAAAATTTATGAAGAGTAAATCTTTCAGCTTGGTCAAGCTATAAGAGCATGTATAAACCAACATACTTGCGACATCACTATTTGGGGTTTTAATGTTTTGTTTTGTTTTCTGAAGGGGTTTGTGTGGAGTGTATGTTGTGGGTCAAAGTTTCCTTCGGTTGCTGTGTGAGAAAACCAATGCGATCTTTTAGCAATGAAAAACCTACAAAGCTATTTGAATCTAGCTGTGAGCTTGTCATAGTCTAAACGTGATGAAAAGCAGTTGGGCGTTTCATAAGAGAACTTGTTTTCATCCGGTCTACAAATGGCTGACAGAAACGCTTCGCATTCAATACTTGTTTGGAAAGAAAAATTTGTTGGTACGATTAAATACTCTTCGAAGTGTGAGATCCCTTTTTCGCAGTCTTCGTTAAGGAAACTCTAATCTACAGATCCTAACCTCCGTAATTACGGTATGCATAGCTGAAGTACAAGGGTATTCGAAAACATACTTTTTATTGTTTAATACACATTGAATAGAACCTCGTGTTGTCAAATGGGAGACTTGTAAAGGTTGGTTGTAGTGGGTAAATGGTCTGAAGCAAAACTTGGCTTACGAGTGAATATTTCGTCTATGCCGCCGAACAACAATATTACTTGTTATATAAATATAAAATATTGGCACATTAACGACCTTAAACTGACGATCATTTATTCTTTAAATGTGAGCCCACACCACAACATGCATGAGTTACAAACCACCATAATGTTTGAAAGAGTCAAAGGTTTATTTAGTGTGATTAACGTCATTGCGGAGTTAACGTCATTCTTTCTTTGTTTTGCTTTTTCATCGGATATCTCGATGTTGTCCACAGAAACAAAACTTAAATGCATTCAAAATACTTATTAAATCATGATGAATGGTCAAAATCACTGACTTTGGCACGTTTAACACTTCTGGCACTAATAATAGTCAAAACAATTCCCCTTGCAATAGATATGTACTGGCTTGGGTAGTCGACCAGGCATGCATGCCAGTTGGCTATGAATGAGCCATCCAAAACAAAATTCCAGTTTTTCACTAAGACAAGTACAGTTTTACATATATATATATATATTAAAAAATAGCAGGTTTATAATTTGTCACATTTAATACATATTCTCATTTATACCTGGCGAGATTAAGCTGTATGAGGTGATGGGTCAGTTGTTCACGCCATTGACAAGCAACTATTACCAATTCGATGTTTTTAATGTTCCGGTTATATTTATACCACGAACTCTGACGTCGATTGAACATTCGTAAAGGGTGGAAGAAATTACTCAATTATCACGACGACTTGACATCAAAGATTACATCGTGACTTCAGCAAGAGAATAGTCTAATACGTCTCTTGGTGGAGATCAAATTGAAAGTATAAACAGAAAAAGAAAACATAAACCAAATCAACTACAAAACTCACAGCTGTTTCGACAATATGCCGTCATTATCACTTTTTATTTGTAACTACCTGTAAGTATTCTTGATAAAATACACAAATTTTCCATGTTTAAAAATAAAAAACGAGAAGTTTCGTTTAGTTGGTTAAATAGTATAAAGCTATTATAAACTCCCAGTTTCCCTGTTTCTTTGGCGAGAACATACCTCCAACAGAACTCAGCCACAAAAAGCAGTTTATAAGTCGGTTATCATTTAGCCAAAGGCAACAGTAGCACGGAAGTTGCTCTACATAACACACTAAAGTTTTTAGCAACATCAGCATGGGTTACCGGACCAACACGGAGGAATTACGTCAATAACGATCTTGAATATTAGCTCAACTTTAAGTTCAAGCAAGCTGCGAAAATTAAGAATACATTTTACAGCTAAGTTACAATTCTAACCATAGTACGGCCATATGACAAATCATAAAATCATCAAATATGAGCTGCAAGACTACTCCAATATTTCTCAATCTTATTCTTCACCAACATGTACCTCCTGCGGCTACTACGCCAGAACGGGGAGATTTTGACTACATTTAAACAAGATGCCAAAATATCTAGAAAATGCGATAACACCGTATAAAAGAGCTCTTATTCAGGCTTGAACCTCTGAAACAAATATTTCCCGTTTGACAAACAAAGCCATTTTGTAGCTAGCGAGGAATAAAATAGAGTTTTGACAGTTTCCCGTGAAATGAGATATGCAGCGTGCAGATGTTGCTAAGATGTTATTCAGCAGATTAACTATAAGAGAGCTTCAATGTCCGGAATGATGTCCTAAAATACAAAGAAAAATTCTCTCAGTACTATGGCATCAACGCAATTTAACAGGTCTCCGTTTCAAGTTTGGTCTTAATGCTGGAATTGGACCAAGAAAAAAATTTAAATATTTATCCCACACTTGCCATACTATACGATTTACATATTAAATAGGTTTTTTGAGAGGGATTTATGTCATAAATGAGGTGACACCCCATTTTATATTGACCTATGTACGCTGTGGGAGGTTTATCTTTGGATAAAGATTATCTAAGTAGGTGAGCAAAGTTTGCTTCGAATTGCGTGCCAAAATATGAATTACAAAGCGTAAAAGCAAGAACAGCATGGACAAATACAAATTTTTGAGGAAAAAGCATTTCATTGTGGCCTTGAAGTGTTAAAGCTAAGTGACACTCAAAGGCAGTGTTCAGATTAACTGTATATAGGTGATGATTCAACATGTTTTCCACTTGGTAAGAAAACTTTGCCTAAACAAGTTCCAACAATTCACGGCTGCAAAAATACAAAGATAATAAAGTCATGTCTGGACACATGTTAGGCACCATGGATAATAAAGTATCAAGTACGATTTCGTTCGTAATTGATGTTTATAAGTTAATTCGATCAGGGGAGTTGACATAAAATCAAAGTGAAATTGTGAAGGTTTTCATGATAAAAGATATGTTTTTGCTTCATTGCAGGAGACTGCCCAGATTGCTCACACAAATTGCTTTGGCGTATGGGAAGTCTCTAAGGCCTAACAAGAATTCATTGACCTCTACATATATGGACTATGGGAAAATCTCAGCAAAAATGTCCCTAAATTGATGTCATCAGTCATAGACCCTAGAGATTAAGGTGCTACCAAACGTCTCCTATTTTTACAGTTTTCAATGAGTACAGTCTTTCATTATTGCCATTTTTATCTTTAAAGTAATAGTAAGTTCGGTACAGAGTGTATATAACTGAAGAAAAAGTATCACGAATATGAACTATCCATGAGATACTACACAATTTTCTATTGTTATCATGACAGCAACAGCATTGTGGGTGTCGGCATATTTTCAATTAACCCTTCAACGCCCTGAATTTTTTTTTCTTTGTTCCCTCTTTGTTTTGAACGTTCTCTGTTCCTGGTATCCGATGTACCGGACACTGGGTGTTAAAGGATTAAGACACACTACCTTCGGTTATCCTCGGGGATTTATTCTGAAAATTGATAAAAGGTAATCTATTCCGCTGAAGAATAACACAGTTAAGTATCAGGGCAGGTTACCGACACACTTTTGCTTTTTTGCACTAAATTTTGTTAGTTTTTGACCTTTAGTGGCCCAGGTTTTTCCCCGAAAATTGCTCTCTTGGGTATTTGGAATTGTTTCAATTCAAAAACTACCCACATATTGTTCTGATAGATAATTTATGCACACAAAGGTCGCTCAAAAAGTGCGCGACAGAACACTGAAGGTTAAAATTCTGTTTTATGAAAAATTTTGAAATTTAGGTATGTTATTACCCTCATTCTACTATTTTCATTTACTAAGTTCTAAGGAAATTCACATAAGAAATTGTACTGACGCGGACCGTACTGTCGCTTTAGAATTTCGATTCGACTAGGTTACTACCTACGCATGCGTGCCGACCAATTTTGTTATCTGTTAATGACTAGTCAACCAAGGTAGCCACCTCCAGTGAGCTCTTTATATGGAGAGAGAACTCCAGTCTCTCGGCCATGGAAAATGTAAAGCCTAATATGGCCGACATGGAGGCTAATTTTGTACGTCAGTTTCAGGCCCCCGCGCGGTCTTGCACGTCAGTTCCAGTCCTTTACACAACTGTTACTGTTTGGTTCGGATTCGAAACATTTACAACTACGGAAAATTCGTTCAACAGAAATGATACCAGAAGGATTTTTCATGACCGACTATTTGAAAAGATTCAGAGATGCTCTGTGGCCTACAAGTTTGCTAAGTTGTCTGAAAACGGTAAACAACCGGTAAAAAGAGATCGTTTGCCGTACAGTTTCCTCAAGTGATTTTTCGAGACTGTTTTAGGAGATTTGCTGTTAGTTTTGCCATTCAATTTTCATGAAAGTTATACTCTGTAACTCGCTCTCGCATTTTGGAAAAATATTTCAAATTGAAATATTTATTTCTGTCTTTTAATGTGATTTTTTGCCTGTGTTTCAACTGACGTGACAAGCCCAGTTTCCTCAAGTGGTTTTTCGAGACTTTTACGAGATTTGTTGTTACTTTTGCCATTCATTTTCACAAAGATTATACTCTATAACTCGCTCTGATATTTTTGCCTGTGTTTCAACTGGAGGTAATGAGCAAACAGTGTAAAGTAGCGTAGGAGAGTAAAACTGACGTGCAAAACTGCGTAGGGGACTGAAA
Source organism: Nanipora kamurai (assembly GCA_036872915.1). Classification (NCBI taxonomy): domain Eukaryota; kingdom Metazoa; phylum Cnidaria; class Anthozoa; order Scleralcyonacea; family Helioporidae; genus Nanipora; species Nanipora kamurai. The sequence goes on from JBAHVQ010000001.1 coordinate 1,770,695, forward strand.
CGGACGTACAAAACTCCCCTCCATGTCCGCAATGTTTGGCTTCACCTGAGAGCGGGAAGTTCTCTCTCAATATAGAGGGCTCAGTGGCTACATCCAGGTATTGACCGCTGACCAATATTGCTGGTTCGGGTCACCAGCTGCGACCACTGATCTCAATATAACCGGATTGCGCATCCCCTATGGCAAGTAGTCAAAATTTTGAAGCAGACGGTCGCCATTTTACTACCCCAAGTCCAGTACTCTTTGCGAGTTTAAGACGTGTTCCCAATCTCACATCCAGTGATACAAAAAAAAAAAATGACATCGCACGATCAAATTTAGTCAGGGAGGAGAAGAAATCTCAAGACCTTTCAGCAGGGGTGTTCGAAATGCCTAAAAATTATCAACATACGCCAATTTACAGCCAGCCAGAGAACAAAAGTCAAAAACAAGGAAATACCTTCGAAATTTATAAAGAACACACTTCAAGACTTTCTTAAGACAAACAATTTATGTTTAAAAGTAGAAATATAGTTTTTTGACTGATTTCACGGGCCGTTTACATATTTTTGTTTAGTTTTGTATCTAGGTAATTTTACTGCTTAGCAATACCAAAGAATACAAAAACCAAACCTTTTTACACCTGTTGTTACTCTGATAGTGATAACGAAGGTTGGCTTTATCGTGCTCTTTTTGTCTGTTTTTGAGCTGTTCACTCCTTACAATATTTCGTGGCGGCCATCTTGGTACTCCAAAAACGTCATTTACTGTGGCTTCACTTTTTGGCTCTATGTGCAATCCAGTTATATTGAGATCAACGGCTACCTGATTACATGATAGGGGAAAATTGAACAATCTTTTTTACCCTTATAAATCCACCATGTTGGATTTACCAGTTGTGGTCGACTGTACGAAAGTCGTTTAACATTACAAGGCTCAGTTGTTGAATCGTCTTTCCTGTGAGGTGCCAAGAATGCAGCGCTCAGATCTACTAATCTAGTTTCTTTGGCACGTTACAAAATCGATGAAAAAAGGACGAAACTATCCGCAATGCTCGATATAACCGTGTGTTTTTCAATAAAAATAGCCCTGGGGAGAGTTCCTTTTGAGCTAAATGGTAGATTTATAAGGGCAAATAGCGACCCCCACGGTCAACCCCCGGTGATTACAGGCAAAATATTGTAGCCCACATTCTCTGTCTAATAACTCTAACATGTCAATATCGTATAACAGGGAAGGTATTAGATGACAACGGCAACGTTGACGCGACGTTTACCTGTTGCTATGCACAACAATTTGCTAATTTTCATTGCATGACTACTTGGAATGCTTAGCTACGCCGGTGCAGATTCAAGTTACCGTACCTCCATTTGCTTTGTAATAGTTTCAAAAAGGAAATGACAAGTACCCTCATAATTAGTATGCTTGGCTTTGCCATTGATCTACTGTATATACGCTAACGAATATAAAATAGCGAATTGAAACCTACATTGTCATTGATTTTGTACTTACTAGTGGAGTTGTGGTAGGGGAATAACTCTTAACAGGTTTTCCATCTCGATCACACAGGAACTAGGAAAAGAAGAAGAATCCTAGAATAAATACAGAATTTACTTAACCTGGACTAAAGCAACCTGTCGATTAAGTGTAATATTCGTTCAGGTCAAAAGTGTTTCATCTTCCATTCTGCTTTTGTTTTCAATATTTTTGTTTAAACTAAAGCTTGTACGAACACCAAGGCTGAGGCAGCACTGAAACTACCAGGTTTGAATCTTTTTCTGTTTCTAGTTAGAAAAGCAAGGTCTAGACATGACCATAGCTAGGTAATTTTTTGGAGAGGCCCAACGCGGAGGCCGATGAATAGATAAAGTTAGAGGTGTGGATATTTTGGCTTTCTCCAAAACTAGTGTGAAAATGTTAGGAGCCAGTTTGTGTTAGCATGTAATAGATTGAAGCTAAAGCAACATGACTGACCAACTTAAAGCATGCACGGAAGCATATTAACGCTGTGCAAACGAGCCAGTCAAAATTATTTGGTGAGGCTTTCCTGGCCCTTTCCACTGTCCGTGGCCCTGCTGGAACTTTGAGAACAATGTCCAATTGGAATATGTGAGCTATCGAGAAGATTCAAATCCATACACAATATCATACGAACCATGGTTTCTTGCAAACTTTTCTTGATCATGCAAAAGGTCAAATGCAATGGTTTCTTAGTGACTACGATGTGAAGCATAAATTACAGAAATGCAGTGAATAAACGCTTTGGAAAGTTTCAAATTTACACATCTTTCCCATGAGGAGATATTTGAAGTAATAGATCATACACTTGAAAGAGTGCTTCATCCGATAAGTGTGTCGAAAAAACAGGCGAAAAACGAGGCGAAGCCGAGTTTTTTTATATATTTTGAGATGTTTACATAAGGGATGAAACACTTTTGAGTGTTTGATCTAGCTTCCAAAACTAATCGCATATCCAAACCTCAGTCTCTGATTTCCTTTGGTTCTGATTTGGAACTGATTTCCTTTGCTTCTCAATCTTACAAATTATTAATGCGTTTGAGAATCATATGTCACAAATCTGTCAAGCAAGTGTAGGTGAGCTTCACGACCATTGTTTAAAAAGAAATTGAATTCAAAATCCCAATTGATTCCAAAACTTAGAAGTGGTCGAAAGCAGCGTAAATACATGGGGTATTTTTAACGCAAAAAAATGAGACTCATCAGTTACTACGTCAACTGTGCTATTCCACAAAGATTGGTACGAAGAATGTGTTCTATTTGATCTTTAACATAATTGAGAACCATCTTACCACATGAAAATTGTTCATCATGAACGACTAACAAATACATGTCAAACGTGTTCGCTTATATAAAGTCATCAATAGGATTAAAAACACGATAACGTTTTGTTTTCTATTTAACAGTAAATATAGACATAGCCTTTTATAAAGAACAACTGAGTAACGAATAAGAATGATAAACTTTTACAAAAAATATAGCTCAAACGTGAAGAGGGCGGGGCGTGGAGAGCGAGACGTCTCCGCTTCCGTGTCAATACTTTAAAGCCGAGAAAGTCGGTAAGACGTGACAGTGAACCAGAGTTAAATTGCTTGGTAAGCTGGGGGCATGGATGGACACGTGGGCAATTTGAAAAGTTCAAAGAGCAAGAACGTGACTTAAATTGGGCTTAGTTAATGTAAATAAACTCTCTGTGCAGCATTATCATTTGTTTAGTGACATGTCAACAAAAATGTCCAGGGCACCAAAGATATCCAGAAAATATCATGCCAAACCTTTATACGACACTCTTATTTAGATTAATACCATAGTTACATAACTTGGAATGAAAATATTGAACTAGACTGCAAGTCCCCAATATGTTTAAATGGAGCCACCGTTTATTAAAGCTACTCATCGAAATTGAACTATTTGTAAATAAATTTGTACAGACGATGAACATAAATTTTTACAGATGGGGTAAATAAATTTTTACAGATGGAGTAAATAAATTAAAAAAAAGAGACTGTGACCCCCTTTGATGACGCTATTCCTACCCACGGTTTCCCTCATTTCAAAACCCTGGCTACAGCCCTGTAATATACCCCCACGTCATACAGTCAGATTTGGCGACTAGACGAGCATTAACGGCCTTCGTAGCTAAATGGGTAGACCACGGGACTTAGTCTGTGTTCCCTCGATGCCCGTACGAGTCAAAAACGGTACAAAAGAGTCATAAAAAGCTATGCCTACGCTATTCACATAATATCTGACCATGTGTAAAATATGTCAAACGATCATCCCAAAATAACGTTCACACGATGCAGGAGACGTTTGTGCATTTTCTTGATGTCATAATGACATTTTGACATCATTCTTTACGAGCGTCGTGTGAACATAGTCTTACTGTTTGGGGTGCCAAGTAAAACCTATTGAATTTATGGTAATTTCAAACTTTTAAAAGCCTAATGCCCTAAAAGTAACTTTGCAAGTATTTAGACTGAGGTAATCCAATATAAAACTTAAGGTAAATTTCAATAAATTCTTAGGCATCCTTTAACGTCTTTAAAGTCTTGAATCGGGGCGGTGTTGACCACAGTCCAAGGTGCCTGATGATCTCAGAAGTGGGACTCGTTGGTTAACTACAGGTGAACTTCACAAAGATCCCATGAAAAGAAAAAAATAGAGTCAGTGTACTATACCTTTGCAAAGTTCCACTTTATAAAACTAAAAAACAACAAAAAAAACTAAACAAGTAACATGAATTCAGTCTTCACAGTTAATCCCACTCCTCATATCCGTTAATTTGACAACTCTTTTCAGGCTTTAGTTCTAACAACCAGCATCGGTCCGCACTCCCGTTCCATTTCTCAACCCATGCACTCCATCGTATTACACAATATATCCACTTGTCATTCTCAACTTTATTAAAGTAGTCGACTGCCAAGCTTTGAAGGGATTATCACAAGTGATAGTCATCACATATGCCGTGGCGCAATGTGGATGCAGATACCTGTCAAACTATATCAAATTAAACCAATACTACCAATTCTATTTCAGAACCATCCCCAGGGTATTATGAAACGATAAATTCACAATTAACCTACACTGCTGAAGTCAAGTGAAAAAGTTGACTCGAGCGGGATTTGAACTCGCACCTTCGGGAATCCGGTTCGCCGCTCTACCTGTTGAGCTATCG
>JBAHVQ010000001.1:1775469-1797423 GCA_036872915.1 Nanipora kamurai
ATATCTCGTACTGAAGATGGCATAAGGTTGCCGAAACATGTCTACAATAAAAAAATTTGTCGTCTTTTTAAAGTGTGATTAGGTCTGGTTGGACTACTTGTTCCTCCGAGATTATTTCGGTGATCTCTACTCCGAGGACGGCAGCGCGCAACTCTAATAGCTAGTTTGGCTTTACCGAGAACAAACGAAACCTAAACTTCACCATTAGACAGGATGGTTTTCAGACAGGAAACCGCTGTGATGCCGTGGACGGACGCGTCGCAAAAGGTATGGAGCTTGATACTACAGGCTTCTTCAAGCAACGCCGTGGTATAAGAACGGGAAAGCTTAAGGTTTTGCGGACCGGTAAGTGATTTGTACCACTCTTCCCATGCTGGCTTGCGCTCGTCAGGCTGTGGTTTGTCGCATTCTTCAAGCTGCCGGTCCTTCAGATGAGCTAACATGGATCTGAGAAGAATCTTACCTTGGATCACCACTGGTTTGGCGATTTCTAACGGGTCGCACAGGCTATTGATGACGGGCAAAACACCGGGTCTTGTGAATGGTTTGTTTCCAACGGTCACCAGGAAGGTGAAGGAGTCTGTTTCTAAATCCGAGTATATGCCTAGTGATCGTTGGATCGGAGTGGTATCGTGGTTCAAGTCCGGTTCGCGAAGGCTCGAGGCTGGATCTTCACTGGGAAACTCTTGGGTTATTTTAGGGTCGTTGGAGGCGATCTTATGAAGCCGTAGGTTTGCGTAGCTAACGTGGCTTGAGTACGTGGAAGCAGGTCAATGGCTTGTTCACTTCCGGGCACGGAACTTTAACCCAATTAGTTATCTAACTCATTCATCATGAAGGAGTTAGATGTCTGCTTAAAGGCGGTATCCAAAAAATGGTCAGGATTTACTTCAACAGTAAAGTTCAATTTATATAAGCAAATTGACGGCTGAAGGATGGGAAACCCATTATCTCCGGTACTAGCGAACATATTCATGCGCACACTAGAATCTGATGTGGTCACTCCAATGAATCTGCCCTTCTTCGATCGTTACGTTGACGACTGCTTTTCCAACGCAAGATTAACTCTCCTGACACTTTATTGAACTCTTTGAACTCTTACCATGGCAATGTCCACTTTACTGTTGAAGTGAATCCTGACCATTTCCTAGATACCGCCTTTAAGCAGACATTTAACTCCTTCATCAAATCTGTATATAAAAAAACCAGGCAAACTACCAGTACATTGGAAATCAAACGTCCCCATCAATTGGAAAAGAAATTCTATCTTAAGCGCCTTCCATCGTGCTAATTTCTTCAAACCGGTCCCAAGAAGTACAGTCCATTAAGAACACTTTTTTCTATGCTGGCTACCCCGACAAATTTATTATAAACATAATCTAGAACTTTGAACACCCCAGCTCCGAGGAAACCCTGATTCCAATCCATTGGTTCGAGGACCGCCGCAAAGTCTTCGTTAAACTTTCCATGAAAGCCTATTGTACAGCCAATGAAAATCAAAGTCGAACTTTTCAATCGTACACTCAAGGATATTGCAAAGTCTTCATAATCTGGCAAACAAAGAAAATCAAATCGCTTCTTAGGACTAAAGATCGCAACCAACATTCATCACAACTTGTTTACCGAGGTATGTGCAGTTGTGGCGTTGGATACATTGGCGAAACCTCCCGTAACTTACCGGCCCCATTGTTGAACATGAAGACACTGCCAAGCAATCACAACCAGCCAGACATCTGTTCTTACATCCACACCATTCCTTTACCTGGAGAGCCATCCTGTCTTTCCAATCCTGGTCTTTACGTCGTATAACTGAAGCACTCTTAATCGCCAAACATCGTCCTACTCTTAACAAACAAGTTCAAGCTTTCACACTAAGTGGGAACTTCCCTGGGGGAATATCCTGAATAATTAACTCAACCTATATAAAGCCTTGTTCCCACACTCGTGCTTTTCATTTTACCTGAAGATGGCCTAACGGTTGAAAACGTTTGTTTTATTTTGTTTATAACTTTTACCATTTTCATCTCACATTTTACGTGGGGAAGGTTGTCAAAACTCTTACTCTAATCTCCCACTATTCACCAAACCTGGGTGCACCAAGGGGCTCAACTGGTAAGGGGCATGGGATGTGTGATGCTAGGTGATTTTAAAATAATTAAATTTAAATTGTTGCTGTGGTGTACTTTGGAGTTGGCAGAGGGTCAATGGCCAAAATAAGGAAAACCAAATAGTAATTCCTTGAAAACATAATTCAGACAAATATAAAAAAAAAATAAGAATATCTACCTGAACATTTTCATTCTGATGTTGGTATTTTTCAGTTATTTTTTAAATTGGTAGTTGCAGATAGGAGGGCCATCACCTGACCACCAAGTTCTCCTAAAGTTCACATACAACCAATTTATTAGTTTTCTGTTAAATGCTACTCCAGAATAATTAACATAATTTTTTTGCCACAAAATGCCTACATTAATTGTCAAATTTATAAAGATAGAAGTTGGGCATGGTAAATCTTGTTGGTAGAACTTAAGAGTCACAAATAGGACTTTAAACTCCATATAAGAGCAGGGTTTTACCCAGGCCACCATCCAGCCATCCAATGGATGGCCACTTTTGATAAATTAGATTTCTGAACAACTACAGTACTATTCTTATAGGCAGCCATGAATGGTCAAAGGAAAATATTTTCCTCAAATATCAACTAACAGGCTTCCTTCTTTTCTACTATTTCTTGATTTCTGTCCACTGTTAATGATTTTTTGCTATTGCACAAGTTTCTTTTGTCAAGAATATGCAAATATGACAACTGATGGTGGGAGCCATGCATAATTATGTGTGAACCAGTATTGTGCTTTTAGCCTGTAGCAGAGGCTGGGCTAGAAGGCAACTATATCTTCAATGGCAGATTTAGACATGTGGTGGCCATTAAGCAGCCTTCAGTAGTGGAGGCCCACTCTACATTAGGATACTAAAACGGTGACAAGACATATTTACAGTCATCTACAAAGTATATTTTTCAAGAACAAAGAATCTGAATAAAAATGTCCATCTATAAACATCATGATCAATCTATACAAGAATCTAGTTCCTGTGTTTCAAGTGTAAAGAATCTGAATAAGCTAGCACATGATCAATCTATAAGATTATAAGAATCTGCAAAGTTCCTGTTTCAAGCACAAAGACTACCATTCAGGCACTTACATATACATTTTTCATCACAAATTTTTTTTCATGAAATATGTGGAGGCCCCTGGGCAACTGCCCAGCTTGCCCATGCCTAAATCTGGCATTGTATGTCATTTGCTGAAACTGTTGCCCAATATGTTTTACATGCTCACTTATTCCAGACTCTTTGCCAACAAGATCAGCACTTACCCGGAGGTCTCTCAACAAACTTGTAACAGCCCTTAAGGTATGTTACTTTGTTTGCACACTATAGAGGACCATGGCAATGTTTCTCATGTCCATGCCTAAACATTTTGTAACCACACACACAAAAGCTTTGCACGACCATGTCCACTGAGTTTTCTGAGGAAAGCCTGCAGAAAGAAGAACTTGAGACCAACAAGTTAGCCTTATTGATATTTTATTTGGTGAAGGAAACTTTCAAGTGTCAGTATGACACATTTTGAGACCAAATGGGGAATTAGTTGCAAAAAATTAGAACAGTAGGGCCATTGCCTGGGAATCAAACCTGCCACCCTGTGAATCTAGTGCTGTGCTCTGCTAACTGAGCTACAAAGGCCGGTTGGGTCTCAAAATGTATCATACTGACACTCAAAAATTTCATTCACCAAATAAAATATCATTTCATGTTACTGAGTGTTAATGCCCTATTGACTACGGATTCTGACTGGGTCTCACAGAATTGGGCTTACTGACTTATGACTCAGATTTGCATCTCAGGCACATTCTCAGGCTTACTGACAAGTGTATATGAAAGTAGAGTGTTGCATAGGCAGTTTTGAATGATTCTTGTAGAAAACCAAAAGGTTGTGAAACTGCTGAATCTTAGATCCAGAAAAAACTGACGTTTTGAACGAAGGGTCTTTTTGGTTTGATAATAGCTTTGCAAGAAAGTCAAAATATTAACGCAGCTGTCGTCATCTTGTTTTAACTTGTATCTCAAGTTCAAGATGTTAATTTTTGGATTATGTTTTATACTTTACTTCTCAAGATCTTATTCCAGCAGTTTCCTGACCCTTTTGGTTCCCTACTGACAAATGTCCTGGACTTGAACTTACACTTATTGCCAGAGTGGACTACATGTATGATATGCCAGAAAAATCAGGCATGGAGTTGTAAACATCAGCATATGGGTGTAGCCTTGCTTTTCGTTGCATGCTATATTGGCATACAAGGTACTAGTTCTTAGATGTAATCAAATGTAAACTTTATGGCCTAGTTTACAAGCTGTACCATGCTAAGCCTTGCAGGCATATTTTATATATTGGCTGTCCTTCATTGCCAAAGATGACTGTCTTGCATTTGGGTTGGGGTCTATCTTAAACAGGCTCTCTGGTGGGCAATCAAGCCCGCTTGGGATCTGCAGTGACACTGACAGTTGTTGCATTGGAAACTGCTTGAAGTGGCTGCTGAGTGTCGTCAGAAATGTGCATGTTGATATTCTTGCTGGCACTGCTCTTCTATGGCTGACGTTGCCTTCCTCAACAGTCCTCGCCATTTGACTCCCTGAACTGCCTCCTCCTTTTATTAACCTTGTGATGCCATGCTGCAGTTTCCCTGTGTGTTAGCAAGGTACAACTCATCTCAGCAGTTTATATGCTGGACACAGCCTCAAAAGGTGTGAAGCATGGGTTGGCTGGACAGGCAAGCTGTGACCTGTTCATAAACCAGGCGAAAATTCTGCAGCTGGATTCCATTTACCTTTGGCATAAATAATGGTGGAATGTTCAGAAAATGACATTGGCATATGATTTAAGGCTAGACACATATCTGTAAAACAGTAACATAGAATCCACCCTACGATTATTGATTTGTGACTTACATTGCAGACTTCAACTTAAAGGCAGTGTCTCACTCTCTGAATATGGAAACTCGCCTATAACTCTGTCATACACTCAAAAGAAGGGGTGATATTAAAACAGGTCCTGGTCGATGTATTTGGTCAACAAATATATCTTTGCTTTGATATCACTCATCTGATCACTCTGTCGCGTGGGGGATATATTGCTCTAAATCATGAATAAATATGCATTTTATTGTTGATTTTCACTCTCTTGTCGTAGAAAGTTTACTTTTTCTATCCATTTCTTGACAGAATTAGGTCCTTGTTCAGCAACTTCTTTTCGTCCTTCTTTCGTCAAGACGGCGCCTTGGTCATTCACTATGATTAACTTAGGGATGGAGACAACATCGTATCGACTTTTCAATTCAATTATTGCTTCATTTCCGAATGGAACAGCCAACCAATTTCCATGTGAGGAGTCCATGTATTCTTTCATGGACTCTTTACTTTTGTCTGAAGATACAAACACAATCTCAAATGCAATGTCTTGCTCTAAAACCTGTTCATAGAACTCGGCCAGAATGGGAGTGAACTTTCCACAAGGTGGACACCACGAAGCCGAGAAATACAGGCCCACGACCTTGCCTTTCAAAGCATCTGATCCTGCAACGATGTCACCAGCTTTGTTTGTTAAATTTAATGACTGTATTGAAACCATCTTTTAAAAACATTTCCTCAAGTCAACTCTTGAAAATTAAAAAGCATAATCCTGACATACGTCTGGTTAAAATCTTACCCAGTTCACCTGTGTTAATTAAATTTTGAGCCGTATGACGTAACTCGAATTGCACTGTGTAATGGCAGCGAAGGCTACGATTTCTGCTGCAACAAGAGTTATTAGCAAACCAAGACGATTTATACCAAAAAGGACCGCTCTTACATTGGTAAGTGGTGTAACTAAAAGAGGTATCTTAGGATAAAAGTAGTTTTGTGGAACTCGAATATTCACAAACTGTAGTCTTAATTTATCATTTCAGCAATTTGAAAGTTGCATAATACTGAAAAAATTCTTCATCTGAAGTTTATCGCTTCTTTAGGTAATCTGTTGCCATTTCTGTCTTAATTCATACAGTGAGCTTTATCAAAATTTTAAGTGAAATGTTTTTCACCAGCGCGGTTCGACAGCCTTAACTTCAGCAGCAGCATTTCTTGGCCAGTTCAGTGGGCATATCTTGGGTGATATTATGATGTGTATTGCTAGTGTCAACAAAACTACCAGTTATTTTGCTTGGAGGTCAAGCACAAATTGCTTTACCATTACTATAAAACTAAAGTAGCCTTGAAATGCATATGCAGTTATCTGAGCAATATAGTGATCAGTACTGATATTTACAGAAGAACTTTTAGAATAACTTCCTTCAGATCTTCCCCCCAAGACTACATCCCACCCTGGACAGCTGCTGGACCAGCTCCCAACTTGACCCATAGCTCAGCTGGTAGTGTGTCAGACTAGTAAACTGAAGGTCCCGGGTTCAAATCCCTACCAGGCTAAGTAGAGTTTTCTCTGCTTGTCCGGTATGGTTTGTCACTTGGAATGACATTCAACATCATCACTCTACAAAGATGTTAGTTTTTTGTCCATAGTTTTTTTCTCATATATTTAACTATAATTTTAATAAAGATGACGTAAATATAAAACAAGATAATTTATAAAGATGAATTAGGGCATTGGACAACTACAGTGTGAACTTTTCTGCCAACTATTGTAAAATGCCAGTCTGTATGTGATGTCCCATCTTTCTCCAATTTTAAACTAGTGTGATGAAAGAAAACTTGTAATTACAATATCTTAACGGTTATTTTGTACATTTATTGAGCATATTACAATGTACTTACACTCGCTGTAAGTGGATTTTTATAAGCTCAAATGGCAGATCTAGGATTTTGCCAAGGGAGGGTTTACTAGCAGGTCAGGCAAAGTAATGGCATTTTGAAAAGCAGAGTGGTTATCATGGCCAGGAATTGTGGGGTGGCCTGGGGGGGGGTTTAAACCAAAAACCTCCTGAACCCTTCCCTTGGATTTACCACAGAAATTTTGTCCATTTTTCATTTCATCAATTTTTATATATCAAGTATCATCACTTACTTTAACTGTAAGGACCTTTGTTTGCCCTGGATTGCTGTAACAGTTGAATTCTTTGGAAAAATACTTCAAAGTCTAGTTTCTACTAGCAACATAAACATAAGTATAATGACATACAGTATGCAAGGACTTCATGTTTAGTTTAAAGTACAAAGTTGTTAACCTTCCATGAAGTACTTCCATGAAGTAACTGCACTTGTATATGTTGTTATGTTTATGTTGTTAGTGAAAACTAAGCCTAACAAACCACCTAAATTGGCCTTAACTATTGCATTATTTCTTGTGTGTTGTAAAATACATCTTTCGTACAGTGGAGCTAATCTTTGGAGCTCCTTGCAAAGGCATGTTCACCCTGCTGAATTCTTGAGTTTAAGAGGTCACTAATGCTAAACAGTATGGCTTAGTACTTTTTCTGGTTGGTCATTAATCTATTCCTTTAGTAAGTATATACATGTACAGTATTAGACTCACAGTTAAGTGTATTGGCAGTGGAACACTACATGTATGTACTGTATATAAAGTTGTCATATATTATAAGGATTAGTAGCTGTTGTAGTTTTACTAATGGTTTTATGGTTTTCTAAATTAAGTTTTCTACACTTCACTTGATAAGTCAAAGATCACATTTTATGATGAGTTAAAATGGATAAATAAAGAATTTTATTAATGTTATTTAATCTGTTTATCAGTTTAGTCATGCATCTGTCCATCAGTTCCTTTGTCTGTTGGCTATTGGTTATGAATCTAACTATTAGTTTGGCAGATCTGTAAATGAATTGTGCCTATAACGATAAAAGCATAAAATGTGGAACAGAACTAAGATGTGTTCTAAGGATTATTTTTAGGTAAAAGGCCATAGCCAATTTGGTTGCTATGGTAACAATGTTGTCCATTTTCCGAAATGGACACATTTGGTTTATCACGGACGTCACGATATAATAATAATGATGGAAATACTTAATACTGAACAGAAAGTTTGTTCATGTGAACATGAACTTAGGCAGTACATATGACGAACCTGCACCCTGGCTCGCCATCTGAGTCGTGGTGGCTCAATGGTTAGAGTGTCTCACCGGTCGTCAGAAGGTTGCGGGTTCGATTCCCATGTAGGGATCAGAAATCGTTTTTCTGAGAGAACGAGCTTGACGAACGTCCTCTAGTCGTCGGATATTTACCAAGCTCCGACATGAACAAACTTTCTGTTCAGCATTAAGTACATTTGGTTTATGCTATTGAGCATAACAATCTATTCCTCAACATAATTTGAGCTTAATCGAACATTTTACCATTTGTCGGAATAACATTTTGTCGGAATTTATTGGAAGTTTCAAAACATTTTAGATCATGTAAGAAATTAAATGAAATATTGGTACACTACGCCGTTCTATGTTCGTTCACACAGTCCTCTGCAACTGTATGGGGCTGTGCCAGGCAGTACTGCATTAAGGCATTTGCACCTCCCACTGCAGCCATCTTTGCACCGCATCTCAAGAGTTCACGATATGCCTGTGTTGCTTCTGGTTACATGTCCAACACACGATTCAGCCACCTACATCCTTCTTTATCCATCCCCACTCACCTGGCGATGGGAGTGTACATGTCGGGTTGACGATCTCGGCTTGAGACCAGCAGTATCCGGCTTGGTATACAACGCTGTTTGTATGTTGTATCAGGGTTGCTTCTGTTGGGGGGAGTCTATCAATAGTTCTACACCCCAGGGTGAACAGGTCCTACGTGCTTGATCCGAGACCTGGTTGCCAGTGCTGTTGTAGAGTGTGACAACAAATCGCTCCAAATGTTGCAAACAGTTCTCCGTTGTAGCTAACGTGCAGAAAGTTGTTGTGATATCGTCAAAGGCCGTCCATGTTTTCCAGGCTGTCTTCTTTCTTCTTCCATTAAAAAAAAGGAGACGGTGTTACGTCCTTTAAAGGGGTGCAACATACGTAAGGCTATGGAGGGTTCTGGTCCAAATGTATTTGCCATCTGATGAGCTGACAGATAACGGAAGTTTTTTCCACTCCAAATTAGCTTTTGTATATGACGGTTTTAAGGGCTGGGGGCGTGGTAGAGAGGCAGGAAAAACCGCCTGCACGAAAACTATAGATTTTTTTTTTAATTCCGCATACCTGATTATTTGTTTAAGGCGGCTCCATACAGTTGATCGAAATGTGCAGAATGCGAATTTGAGACCAAAAATCATGAGCATAAATACTTTGGAAGAAGAATAAAACTAAATATAATACATAGAAACTCATACTAAGCACCTAAAAATATGACGAAATAATCAGTTGAGGTCGTTGCTATGGCTACAGTGGCGTTTCAAAATGGCTTCCAATTACCATTCAATCTAATTTATTTCGGAAAAAACTGTTGTGACCCCCATTTTTTATTCCATCAATACTTTCCTTCTGGGATGGGTAATTAGCTAATAGGAAAACTTTAAAAAAATTCTGTAGATTTGTTTTTTCAAAAAGTGAAAAAGTCCCTTTTTTAATTTTTGGGAAAAAAATCGACAGAATTTTTAAAAATTTTTTCCTATTAATTACCCATCCCAGAAGAAACGTTTTATGATATCAAAAATGTAGGTCACCAAAGTTTTTTTTGAAATAAATTAGATTGAATGCTAATTGGAAGCCATTTTGAAACGCTACTGTTGCATAGCAACGACCTGCACTCCTTATTTCGTCATATTTTTGGATGCCTAAAGTGTGCTTATTTTTTGTTAGGTTTAGTTTTATGCTACTTCCAAAGTGTTTATGCAGACGTTTTTAGGTCTCAGATTTGCATTCTGCACTTTTTGGGAAACTGTTTGGAGCCACCTTAAGAAAATCAATGACACTAATAGTTAAAATTAAAAATGTAAAGGTGTTGGCAAGTTGTCCACAGATGATATGCTAATTTAAAAGATTGTCTACATTTTTCCAAGGCTTTGCATTCTGTATGTTCGTAAAGCAACCCACGAAAAAAAACGGTAATTGTGGAAGAAAAGCGTAAAGTCTGAAGACGCAATGATATATTTCAACGGATAATCTTCTTAATCCTCTCTTGCCAGAGATGTTTCTCTGTGATGAGATTTGAATTGAAAATTTCACCGCAATTATTTATGCACGCATGTAATACATGCGATTGCAAGATTTAAACAACATACGAATATTTTAGATTCATTCGTTTAAATCTTCAGCAGGCAACAGGTGAAGTCCATTCTGCTGAAAGCTTAATCGAATCTTCGGATATCAATATAAGATTCGCCCTTGGGATTTAAATTGTTTTTGCCGACTTCCATATCCACTCCTGAGCAAAGCCCCTAAAGACGCAAAGAAATCGATTTTGACCGCGATTGTTTCTGCAGCTAAGACGTCTCTGAGTTTTAACGACAATACCCGATCAAAAGATGAAGTGGGTCGAGGTAAGAAAAGTCATGACTTTGAACTCTCAGACTTAAATGTTGAACAGTTGCTTTACTGCGATTATTAGGACACTCTTCAGTGCGATAGCACCACGAGATAAAGCTCCGAAAATGCAGCCCGTACTCAATATATTTGCTTACCTGTTTACTTCCGCCGACGTACAGTGCGAAGCCGTTTTTTGAGAGCTGTTTGTCAATCATCAATCACCGTCAATAGTTTGACCAATGGGAATTTTCCGTCCTCCACAGGACGGCCAATTCAAAAAATCCATAGTTTTCGTGTAGGCGGTTTTTCCTACTTCTCCGCCCCGCCCCCACTCCCTAAAACCGCCAGTTGCGCAGGGTACTCCAAGAGCGGCCTAAAACTCTGCGGTACAAAGACGCTGGGTCCCTGCCACTGCCAGCGCCAAGACATCGGTGTCGGCCATTTGTCTTGAAACTTTCGTATACCCTTGCTTCATAGCATCTTCTAGGTGCAGGATGATTTGCGTATTTGGCTCTTCATGGGAGCAGGAACTTCTCTTGACTCTGTGTACGAAATATTCGTATGATGTGTCTGATAATTAGTTGCGAGATTCAGTCGGAATGGTTGCTACAGCCGTCGCCACAAAGCAATCAATCCTCAATGCGGAGAAATTCCTGCCAGTTGCTAGGTATTACACTAGATGGTTTAACGTGTCTAAGAATTCCTTGTCTTCTCTTTCTACGGGTTTCCACCTTCAGATTTTCTGGAAGTATTTGGCGGTAGCAGAAAACGCGTGAGTCGTCTTCTTCACAACAAAGTTTCCTTTCAGAAATTGGCTATGAACTTCAGGTGAATCCATGTCACGCAATTGGATCGGTATCCATCTGGCATAGTTGGAGTGATCTAGGGTGAATGTGCCTAAAGTTGAAAATCCGCCTCACTTATTGATCGCACGTAGATCATCACCAGTAACCCTAGCTGCAGAATTATGCACATGCAGAGATGTGGCAGCACTGTCAGTTCACCAGTCTTCATTGATATGACATTCTGGCCGTGTTCACTGATGTACTTCGCGTATGCTCTTTGCAAAAGAATGTAGAGACTACAAACTGTAATCTGGTGAACTCGGCGAGTGCGTGTCGCGTGATAGACTTTCACAAAGAATCTGCCTTCCCAGGAGTTGCCACTTCAGCTTGTGCAAGTGCTCATATCCACCCGCTACTGTCAGAAAGGTCTCAGTATCCTGAGAGCGTGGATTGGCGTTCGGCCTACAATCTGTTGTAGATTAAGAGCTTTGGCAAGGTTAGAGCTGACTGAGAAAGAGAAGAGGAGTTGCATTGCGCTGTGATCTTTGGCCCGTATAATATCATGGTCACTAGGGCCAACAACGAAACTGGCACTGAACGTCAAATGAGCCACCGAACCTTGGTTTGACCTTGAACATATCTCTTCGGACGATTTTCGCCGCTCTAACCAGGTATACTGCTTCAATGTCAGAATTATGTTCACTTGCCTTCCGTAATGCAGGCCCAACATTCTCATTACACACCAGAACTATATCTGGTCCTTGCATACGAGCTTCTATGTCTGGAAAATAACTCAGTATCCTGTTCTTGAGGTCAGTCGAGTGAACACGTCCCGCCAAGTAAGTGCCCATGTCCTCCATATTCGGGAGTGCAATACCGTACTTTGCAGCGTACCGAGATTTTCTTTATCTATGAGAAAGTATGAACCAGTCAATTCTCGTTCGTGATTGGACGAAACACTTTCCCGAAACGTGAAAAAGCCGTTTCGCGTTCATGGTTGCCTGGAAAGAAACCGAACGACATTTTCTCACGATTAGCTTGGTTGGTAAACAAAGTATGTATGAAATAAATCACAGTATCTGATAGTTTCCACGCCTCCATTTCCGTATTCGTGCGGGTTAATTTCTGTAATATTTCCAAATCATATTACGAGTTTGGGATATAAATTCCAGTCATAGAATGGTGGAAAATATCAGCAGATTCGTACATATCTTGAAATCAAGAGAAGACATCAATTATCGCGAGTCTTAAATTTGGTTTTTAAAATTATTGAGCAGGTGTGACTACAGGAATGGCGGTGAATAATACACAACGTCATGCACAGCCAGTAGGCCACATCCATAGGCAATGGTTGTGAAACTTTTACAAAAGTTGATTTTAAGTGTTGGACCATTGCGGTAATGGAGTAATGATATTTACCCTATATTAGTGTGGAGTTGTTGTTGGAATTGAAGTAACGTTTGGTACACTATGGACTTATAATTTTTTAAAGTATCCAAGCAACTCTTCTTTGAAATTGTTTCGTCAGCATCAAATTCGTTTAAAGTAACATCAACCACGGTGGTAATGCTTGAGTGTTTTAAAGACACATCAGAATTATGATCAGTACAACTACATAAATAGTCCTAAGTATTTACCCTTTGATACCGTAAAGAAAGAGCTGCGAAGAAACACTAGCCAGATGAATGAAGTTGAGATAACCTTTCCACAAACTTTGTTCTGGAAACTGTATTTCCCTTAGCTCTGGTTGATAACACAGGATTACAGATATGTCGATACATACATAAGCTGCTCATTCCATTTGTTTTCTCATTCTGTATTATTATGTTGGTATCATACTTGTGTTCTAGAGTCCAACCGCTGTAAACAAAATCAAACTGTTGCTGAAAGATAGACCTGATGTGGTAAGGACTAGGTGAATTTGTTGTTATGATATATATTTAATCATTCTTTGATTATAGCGTCGTGCAATAATATTAATAATATTATACTATATTCAGTTACTAACATTACTATATAGCTAAGTGAAACGCATTTACGATGGTGAATGGCAATGTTGGATAGTTCTAATAAGAATTGTTGAAACCTAATAGGGTCACAACTAAGATCGATTTGGAATAAAATTATAAGTACTAGTTAAACTAAAAAGAAGCACGATACATTTCGGCAGACAACTTATCAAGTGCTACATCTGCTGATGAGATAAAAAACTAAAAAATTTTAGGCGGGAATTCATATGATTAGCATTGAATGACATCATCGCCCCCACCAAAAAAAATAAATTTTAGGTGGGTGTTTATATAATTAGTGTTGAATGATTTCATTTTTATCTCATCAGTCGACGTAGCACTTGATAAGCTGTCTACCGAAATGCATCGTGCTTCTTTTTAGTTCAACTACCTTATAATTTTATTTTAAATCTGTCTCAGTTCTGACTCTGCTAGGTTTCAACAGTTCTTATTAAAACTATCCAACATTGCCATTCACCATGGTAAATGCGTTTCACTTAGCCATATTCAAATTTGTCACCACGACAAAATGTTTATTTTACTAACATTTTTATTTACATTAACTTACAGATTGGGTTAAAAGTTGGCGTAAGGCAAAGAGGATGTAATGGTTTGTCTTACACATTAGACTACGCTCATGAAAAAGGAAAGTTTGATGAGGAGGTCGAACAGGATGGTATGTTTAAATTTATTTCATGATATATTTTAAAGCTTTTAGTATAAAGGTTCGTGCCTTTCTCATCCCCAGGGGTGGACTAACCATTCGCTGTATTTCACCGCGAATGAGCTACGAGAGAGTGTAGGGGACTATCCAGATTAAACTAGAGACATGCGATTGATGTAAATTCTTGGAAGTCCTTTTACTAAATGCAGAACGCTAATCTGGTTCAAGTGGGAGGACGTCAAACGACCAACAAACGTTCGTTAAACTCGTTTTCTTAGAAGAACGATTTTTGAGCCCTAGACGGAAATCGAACCCGCAACCTTCTGATGAGCAGTGAGACGCTCTAACCATTGAGCTGTGGTGAGCTATGGTGAACTCAGATGGTGAGCTATGATGCAGGTTCGTCATGTGTACTGCCTAAGCGGAAGTCGCGATTTTTCTGTGGAAATCCTTTTAGTGATAACCGTAAAGATGCGCTTGCCTGTTCGACAGTCCCAGTTGATGCCCAATACCTTGGTAGTAAATTCGCTTATCGGAATACTACTCGATCCTGTTGTTGCCTTGGCATAGGCTTCATCTTCCTCGGATAAAACATCTAATAACGTTAAGCTTGTTTGTGGACCTTCAATTTTAGTTTCAGCCTCTTTAATTCTCCGCGTAAGGGTAGGCGAGTTGCTGTTCCACTTTCTCGAGTTGAATCCTACCTTGGCAATTACGCTTTTGGAGACTTGATAGAAATGCAAGGTTTGTCGTCGTCTTCTTCGCCAGATACCAGATCATCTAAGTAAAGACTGTTCTCAATTAACTTTACAACATCAGAGTATCTATGTCGGAATAACTGTAGGTGATGACAAACTACGGCTCCTAATACAGCATGTGATGATCTGAAACCAAATACGAGTTATATAAATCTAAAGTGTTCCAACTCAGAGTTTTGTTCATATTGGCTCTTGAACCACAGAAAGTGGATCATATCTCTATCTTCTTGTGGAGCTCCGATCAAGAAAGCTTTCTCAAGGATATCAAAGAGCTTGGGAATAAAGTTTGGTCCTGTCTGCAAGCAATTGTTTAAAGATAACGGACTGTCAGGTGGTTTAGCTGAGCCATCATACACTATTCTGACTTTGGTTGTTCCTCTTTCTTTGCGAACGACCGCGTGGTGTGGAAGGTAATAAACTTCACCTGCGGTTTGTTGGCTTAGCTCTTCATCTGGAAATCTTTCAACGATATTATTCTTCAGCTGGTCTTGTATGATGTTGTCATACTGCCTTGCAAGCTCTGGTTCTCTGTTGAGTCTTTGTTGCAGGACCTTGAGTCGGACCTGACAAGAGCCAACCAAGCTCACTGCTCGAAGCTACTAGACCTTCCTCCTCGCGTATGGTTTCTCCTGTTACGATTTGTCAGTAGAAATCAGATTCAGCGAGAATGTCAACTCAGTTTGGTGTGAAGTTTAGTTGACAGTTATTTCCAGTCCTTCTAAGTGTGGATAATTGGTGTCGATCAAGGAAGGTAAGAGTGAGCAAATAACAGGAAACTTCAAGACATTGATGGTGACTGAATAGGCTTGATTGGGTCTTTTTAGGTTAACTTAAAAGACCTAACACTTCTAGCTCTTAAATTTAGTCTCTCCAAATGTGTAAAGACAGAGCCTCTCACTCGGTGCTGGCTTTAAATTCAATCTGAACGAAGGTTGTCAGTAATGTAAGAACGCTGGCTTCCATTGTCGAATAGCACTCTTACAGGAATTGATCGCCCGTTGGCGTGGTTTGTTGGAATTGATCTTACTGTCTGTAGGAGAACAGATTCTTTTCCTTTATTAGAATTGACTGTAGTTGTGCTGGCAAGTCTATTTGGCAACTCCGGTACTTGTTGATGTTCTTCCGGAGGTTTGGTTGAGTTTTTCGGTATTCGATTACAAAATTGATTGATGATGTCCTTTGTTACAGTTCCTACTGCGATGCTGACATTCTCTATTTTTGTGATTTGGTCGAAGACATTTAAAAAAAGTCGTTCTTTTGTCAGGGCCAGTTTTGTCAAAGCCAATTCTCACTGAGAAAATTTCTGGCGAAATGCGACTTTAGGGCATGCGCAGTCTCAACTTTTTTTTTTCCCAAAGAAAAATTTCTCTTCGCTAGAAAGTTGAAATAGTTTTGAATCTGTACTAACTTCGCAGAAAAAAATTTTCTTAGTGGAAATTCGACTTTACGATAGCAATTTCGCCACATAACGCAGAATAGAGGTTATCTTTATGATAAACACTTAATTTTCAAACTGCCCGCGAAGAGAGAACTTGCTGACGGCTGCTACGTGTCTGGAGGATTATGGCCTCCTTGTTTGTCCACGAAAGGCCGGTCTACTACCTAGGCTCTTGCATTCCTTCTTCATAATATTCTCGAAGCACTTGAAAGGGGAAACTGTTCTGCCAGAATCTTCTTTGCTGATTTCAGCAAAGGATTTGATTTGGTAGATCATAACGTATTGTTATCAGAATTGAGGAAGCTGGATGTTCATCCTGCAATAATCAGATGGATAAGGTCATTCTTGACGAATCGCACCCAATGCGTTAGGATAAATGGAACTAGTTCGGAGTTTGTAACTGTGAACTGGGGCATACCACAAGGAACTAAACTTGGTCCTATTCTGTTTTCAATTCTGGTGAACTTATTGGCCAGTGATTGGCATTTCAGAATTAAGTTTGTTGACGACTTGTCTACCGCCGAATTAATTCCTTGTTGCTCATCCAGTATTATGTCTCATATTGTTAATAATGTGTATCAATTCGCGTGTGCACGAGTGTACACACCCAAAAAATGCAAGGAAATGATAATGGACACCTTTCAATACCGTATTCCAATTCATGCTCCTTTGGTTATTGGTAATATTGCTCGCTTCTGTAGTTTCGATCGCTTTCTTTAGAGTGTTGAGAAGTTCGTTGATTCTCCACATTTCGCTAGACATTTTCCTTGCTGCTTCAAGACGTATTTCGGATGGTAATTTACTCATAATGATCAGAATAAGAAGACTTCCCTAATGGTCAGGCGAAACCCCCAAAGAATCAAGTCCTCTCACGTGTACGCTTACCTTGTCGTATAAATATCGGAGCGAAGAAGCTCGATCGTTCACGTAGTTAGGCAATTTTAAAAGTTCATCCATATGTCCACAAATGCTTTGTTGTGTTTTTCCAAATCGATCCTTCAAGATGTCAACTGCTGTGTTGCAATTCGGGTCGCTTAAGGTAAGGCCTTCAATGGCCGTCGCTGCAGATCCTTCCAAAAGCGAGTTTAGCTAGTCGAATTTGTCGATTTTTGAAGTCGCTGCGTTGTCGTGTATGGCTGATTTAAAAGTGTTCCATTTTGTTTAATGACTGAGGAAGTTCGTAGGGAGAAAATGATAAACTTTTCTAGAAATTTGCTGAGATTTGTTTTTGGTATTACACAAAAAGAATTCCACTTGGTTGAGGTTCCTTTGAATTTTTGCAAAATTAACTTAACTACACTCGAGTAGATTTCTTCGTCTTCTTCGATTTCACGTTCAAATGTCCTTCATGTCGCGCACTTCGAGATTTCTTCATCGATTCTTTTCACCACGGGTAATTTTTCGTTGAGCAGGTCGTTTAACGAACTCAGATGGTCCTTGTTCATCGTTTCTCTTTTCAGTCTTTCAATAACTTTCATCATCTATTGCGTTAAGATTCCACGGTTTCCTCCTCTAGTTGCATGTGGTCTGTCCAATTTATCTCTCACCTTTGTTCTTTTGGTGTTTGTACCGTTTTCCTCCGCCTTCAGAGCCCCACGTTGGGCACAAAATCAATAATTGTTTACTCAATCAAATCGAATTGGGATGTTTTAATTCTATTATTTTACTCTTCTCGAGATACAAAAATCAACATAAGTTACTGCCTCGTGGTTGTTTTGGTGACGCCATGTCCTCAATAGTTCAAACATTAACAAAATAATCAATTTCTCTGCAGAGAACAAATGAGCCTCTTTACCGTCTTTTCTAACAGAAGTTGTCCGAGGGAGACAAATTATATTTTGAATCTCGTATTATTATATGTACCTTTAATTTTCAAACTTACACATCCAGTTTCTGTGCAAGATTAGTAAGCAATGACAATGTAAATGCTTTATATGTTGAATTCATACCTGTGCAGTCATGTCTACAAAACATTAATTGTCAGAACGAGTTTTAGGACGTATGCAGGTGCCATAAACATATGTGAAGTTGTCAACACAGTAAAAATCGATTCAGCTCGCGGTCAAACAAACAAGAATGTATAAGAAGCAAGGAAAACCGGACTGCAGTACTTCGACATAAACTTCTGTAATAGTATGTTTAAAATATCTACAAAAACATAGCTACGTACACTATATTTGCGATTGAAATCACGAGGAACTTGGTCAAAAGCTCCACACGAGTCAAAACACGAGTAGAACACATGTAGAACAGAATTTATATCACAGGATAACTGTGCAACAAATATTTTACTTGAGGTAAGTCGTGTTAATTCATGCTTCCGATCGTATTAGCTTGGTGTTCATTGGTGTTCTACTGAGTTGCGTTCTATTCGTGTTCACTTGTGTTTACTTGTGTGGAGTTTTAGACCAGATCAATGCAGAGTTTGTGTTAGAAACTTCGGCAGTAAAGTATTGTGTTATTGAAAAACACCCGCAAATGACCTGATTTGATCGCGTTCTGTAACAATCAGATTCAACCGGAAATCCCTGGAAAGTTTAACAAAAACGTAAACTAGATGACCGTCTACTAACATTTCAAAATTCTCAGTAACGTATGTATCTTTCCTCGATCTGAAAATTTATTTATTCACTGGGAAACTAAAAACCATATTAGTATGCAATATGCTCTGATCGAATGTAACCATGCAAACAGTGTTGGTAATGTGGACACATGTGGTCCGGGAATAAAATTGTCTGTTTTTGCAGTAGATACATGTGCGCCTAAGCGTACTTATTTTTTAAAATTTTATTCTAATTGAATAGATCACATACGCAGAGTAATCGACTAAGTAGCGTTGGTAGTATTTACAATAAGAGTGTCTGTCTTGTATCGGGATATACTGATATAGAGACACGAAGCAAAGCGGACTGTCTATACGCCCCGACACAGAATGGACGTGAATCATGAACAGACTAGCCAGTCGGGCCCACCTGGGAAAAGCCCGAAGGCCACCTTCACCAAATAGACCCAAGGCTCCTTATCTTAAGGACGATAAGAGTTCCTGACCTGAAGGAGCTAAAGTCCCCTTTCTAATCTAGGTGAGCTCCGTGCAAAGTGACGCGCTTGACACTTTCCTGTCCAAGGACTTCCCCTTGACGAGTAAAATACTAAAGTCTCCATAGGTCACTGAGGATCTATACTGATAGGAAGGAGTTAATTTGGTTGTAGACTAACATCAGACAAATTTCCAACCAAGCGCTTATGGTCAAAATCGCCCGTGGCCTTTCGAGGTTGCCAGTCCTTCCCGGATCGAATTTCGTGAATTACTGTTAAACTGATGCCATGTCATCTTGAGTTAAAACAAATCATTAGTACTAGAAGCACCCCATGCATGTAGATCTCACATCAGTATCTGTAAATGTTTACTTGGTAAGTTCTGTATCATAATTATAGACACCGATTAAGCATTAATTTCTTTTGAATTTTAGTCTACAAATGTTAGTGAGTTTCAGATTGTTCTTTATGTTTGTTAATACATTTGCATAATGTTAAATTTTTGTCAGGGCATGAAGGCAGTAATTAATTCTTAAGTTAAGGTATTTTTCTTACCAGAGCTTCCCTCGCATTTGGTCTCGTTTTATGCTGTTGGACGTTCTTGACAGTCGTGAAAACATCTAGGAAGCTACTGAATTCTGACAAGGTTCATCCGTTTAAGTAATTTTGTTCAAAGAATAAATACAATTACACGTATATTAATTATGTGTATTTTTTATTGTAGGTGTGAAAGTTATTATTGATGCAAAGGCTCAACTCTCACTTTTGGGGACAGAAATGGACTTTGTTGAAGACAAACTAACTAGTGAATTTGTTTTTAATAATCCAAATATTAAAGGAACTTGTGGTTGTGGAGAGAGTTTTTCAATATAGCTGAACGCATATGGTGTCAAATGGACTACAGCTAACCAAATTACAAATTATTTGTAAATGAATTAAGTGAAATGACGTTGCGTTCAACAATCACAGCATCACAGTGTCATTGCTAGTTTACGGCTGGTTTTATGACATAAACATTGAAAATATCTGGTTCTGTATATTTTGTACATTACACTTGTTATCTAAAACTGTTTTGAAATTGTGACTGATACGTTAGACTTAGTTAATCTTTCATCAAATTAACTGTAAAATTGAGAACTCTATGCTGTCTCGTTTTTATAGAGAAAAGTTATCTTTATTACCAGGCAGGCTCTCCCAAGGCAATTTTTAAGTAATAAGAATCTCAATTACATGTTTTTTAAATTAATTCCCGCATTTCTCTATAAATAGCAATGAACCATTTACCCGAAACATCGCAAACTGGGATAAGAATGGTGAGTTACTCCTAAGTAGCGAGACAAGTCTTTTTGGAATAAATTTGCAAGCTATCGTCCTCGGCCAGACTAGTAGCAGTCTACTTTATTTAAAGAGGGTTATACAGTTGACTGTTCTACACTAATGAACTTGTGGCCCTTATACTTCAAAACTTACGAGTTCTTTCAAATTTATAAACTATAAAAACTGAAGATTAAAAGATCCAGAATAATTACACTGTTGCATGTGTTAAAATTAAAACTGAAAAACAGTCATTCGACCAATCATTTAAGAAATATTTTCTAAAAACCAATCTCAATGTCTGAAAGATTTAGGTCGGTAAAACGCGTCACTCCGTCGAAGTAGGACATGGAATGTACTACCAAGTAACGTGAGATTAAATGAAATTACACTGACAAACTTCAAAAATAACTACACAAACGCGTTAGTCAGTGTATAACTGACCTGGTGAACAGTTCGTCCGAAGTTTACTTGGGACCCGTCGCTGTTGCATAATAGCGTTTGGAACATGGATATTCATCGTTTTCTGTTTGTTTTTCTTCTTTTTCTAGTTACTTATTCTTATACGGGACCACAGCAATTGGTATAAGCTCGAAGTTACGCATGCTCCTCAGGCTTGTTAACTCAGAAAAGTTATCTGAGTCCTTTAACCCCCCCGTAACCTTCTGATGGCCGGTGAGATGCTCTAACCATTAAGCTACATGGACTTAGATAGGAGAGCGAAGGTTACTATTTCTACTGGTTCGTAGTTGACATGTGTACTGCTAAGTGCAGTCTCGACAATAGACTGTATGCACAGTGTAGATAATTTAATGTGGACTAACCTTATGATTGCCGGTGAGATGTTCTAACCATTGAGCTACATGAACTCAGCCAATATAGATAAGTAAATGTGGACTACATGACTTGTCGAGACTGTAGTTATCATTACACATGTCAACTGCGAACCAGTACAAATAGTAACCTTCGCTCTTCCATCTGAGTCCATGTAGCTCAATGGAGCATCTCACAGGCGATTAGAAGGTTACAGGTTCGATTTCCGTCACGGACTCTAATGACTTCTCTGAGTTAACAAGCTTGAGGAGCACGTGCAATTTCGATCTATATACACCAAACTACGACATGCCGCACAACATCGGCCAATATAGATGGTTTAATGTGGAACAAGCTATTACGGCAACCCCTTCCACATCTCTTAACCTGTAGTTCGTTCTTTTCATATGTATATTAGCCTGTATCTGCTTTTGGTTCTTTATGTAAGTGTGAGTACTCCAGTTAAGTTATAGATAGTTTAATGTGGAACAAGCTATTACGGCAACCCTTCCACATCTCTTAACCTGTAGTTCGTTCTTTTCATATGTATATTAGTCTGTATCTGCTTTTGGTTCTTTATGTAAGTGTGAGTACTCCAGTTAAGTTATAGATAGTTTAATGTGGAACAAGCTA
>JBAHVQ010000001.1:1807339-1820649 GCA_036872915.1 Nanipora kamurai
AATCATTTAGCCAATTAGTTTCATGAAAGGAAAGAAAAATGTTGGCGAAAAGGGGACCTAGAGGGGAACCCATAGCAGCACGATCAAGTTTTTCGTAAAATGTTATTCTACTAATTTTATTTAGTTGTTCTATTTATATCTATCAGTTTCATTAAATTTAAAGTCTCTGAAATTAAGTCCCCGCAGAATAAATGAATCTAATTCGTACGGCCAAAAACTTTCTCTACTGGTTGCATTACTTTTATTTGTCTGATGTTTTATTTTAATTTGCATTTCTTCCAACCCCACACGCCCTGACTCATCAAAGTGTGTACATAAATGCTTTCCCACTTTTCCATTTTGACCTTACTAAACTTATTCAAACTGCTTTATGACTGTTAAGTCTCTTTTGAAATGATCTTATAGTATTTTCCACATAAATCTTTGTGTATTTTCTACTTCTTTTGTGTAAACCACTCCTACAGAATCACAATCAAATGAAACATTTGTGTGGCAATTACCATGTATATAAATATATAAAAGTATATAATGCCGATATAAGATTTAATTTTGGTATTTTCGGTACATCGTTTTGACAATTCAACGTCTTTCAACTTTGTCACCATAGTTGAATGATTTATTAACTTTTAAGATGAAAAATCTTATTTGTTGCAGATAAAATGGGCAGCTTGGGCTGCAGTTTATTGTTCGTTTATAAGTTTTGCCAATTCTAAAGCATCTGAAGACACAAAGCAAATGTTCAGTAGTTTCCTGTAAGTATTCTTCATTACATTATTTTTTGTAGTTTACTATTGAAAATGTTTACATTCGAACAGTTGAACGTGTGTTTTCTGTGGGTTTGTGTGGATAACTTGGCGTTTGCTTGTTTTCTGTTTGTTGTAATTGTTTCTTACAAATTTGAACCATAAAACTTGTAAATTTTTATACGCACCACGACTGGGTCAGTGAAAACCTGCAAAGTAAATGAAGCAAAATTAATAAGCAAACGGGTGCGAGTGTATATCCAATTACGTGCGTGATTGAGGCGTGTCCGCTTGTGTTGATTTGTTTATGGTTGTGTGTATGTTTTTTACTGTATCAAGTATACCCGAGTAACAGATTACTTCATTTAGCAATAAGCATCTAATGTTTGTATATTAAATTAAAATTATAATTTAAAGTGGAGCGCAGTCATCGTTTGCTAGATTTGTTCTGACGTTAAGGCATGGTGCAAAATAGACAACATAATGAACGACTAAAAAAGGAACATGAAATTTTGGAGAAACCTTAAACCTGGACTTTCACAGACTGTAGTCTTATCCATGAATTAACTCTCTGTCTACCTGCTGACGTTTTACAGATTGGACTACAGAAAAATGAAATGATTGGTCACACCCTCCGCACGTGCCCACAAACACGTACACATTACACATTTGTATGGCAAGCGTGAGTGACGTGAAATCAATTTTATAGGCAATACAGATATCCATGAAATACCAGGATATCCCCTTGACAGAATAAAACATGCTATCTCTAACAAACAATGAAAATATCAAAGGTGTCATTTTCTCTTTCACTTCACTTACAACATGAAGACACTTAATCAATATTGTCGGTGTTTTTGAGAGAGTGTTGGTTATATCTCGTTCGTTCAGATATAATTTTCGTATTTCCGTACGACAATTAAATATCCGATATATTTAAGGCGTTGACGAGTGAGGTGAAATCAATTTAATATATTTTAAATGGAAGAAGAAAAAGTGCAACCATGAGCTACGTGTGCGAAACTGTTTCTTTTTTTATTACTTTACTGAGAACAATTTGTCTTCTATTCGTGAGCCACTGTAAACGGTGTAACCATATTGTTTTATAAACAGCATGGCCTTAACACCTGACTAAAATTTAACTTTTTTGTAATCTGTTTCCCTTTTTAGCCTTTCAGTATCAGCCGTTGTGATGTCGTACTTACAGAACCCACAACCTATGAATGCACCTTGGTGATACCCAAAATTTCGACACAAGAAAACATTTATACATTGATTTTATTAGTGCGCAAGTTCCCCTTTTATTTCCCCTTGTAAGTTTGTGGAGAAGACATTTGAAAAGCAACTGCTGTTATACTGATCTTTAGTTAATTCTATAATAAAATGGTGTTCATAAGTCTAAAATGAACGCAGACTCACTGCCGATCGCCAAGCAATACCTATATCTGCCAAGAAACATTTTCTTTGAGGCAGATTTCTTCTTTTTTATGCCCATTTCTTCTTTGTTATGCCCATATGTTAATAGGAAATAGGAAATATACCCATACGTTGATAGGAAAGCACATTAACCACAGTTTTGGCCTCAAAGACGGCTTGGGCAAATCTCGAACCTAAGGGCATTGCCTTATTTTAAGTATCCGACATCTCATTTGAACATTTCATGTTGCCCTCTACAGTTTTAGTTCCACGATTGAAAAATCATTCGTGCAGTAGATTGATGTCACTTTATAAACAAGCTTTTCTTTCTCCTGAAACTTTCCGATCTGATCAAAACATTTTACCCTTTATCTACTTGTTAGTTAAATGGTAAAACTCGAATGAGGCTAAGTAGCTACAGTGAAAATGATAATTTTATTTTACATCTAGTTTAAGATCTCGTCATGCTACGACATCATCATAAATTATAAAGAACACTTTAATTTTAACAATGCCCCGTTATCGTAAACGATTTACTTTTACAAGGCGAGTATTTATAATGGTGTATTCAGACAGCCACTGGTAATCACAACCACCCCTGTCAGACTACACTGTGAGTTTCGTTCTTGTAATTTGCCTAGTTGAAAAATTTTAAAGCCAATAAAGAAGTTTTCAATTTTCCTCTCGATTCCCGAAACGGTAGAGCGCCTAACGAACCATTGTACGCCGTTTGCACTGGGTTTTAGATCAAACAGCGTGTTTGGTGCATATTTACTGGATTACCACTCGTATGTGTAAACTATCGATTATAAGTTTTTAGTTTAAATGTAAATTTGAAACCAATGCTCTTTCCATGCAAATAGCTAAGTTATCATGTCTTTGAAAAAAACATGAACTAATGACAGGGTTATCAAAGGGAGAAAAGAAAACGACAGATGCATTGGCTAAAATATCGGTGATAGACAACCAATGAACGTTCGTCAAAAATGATTTCTAAAAAAACATAAAAAACCTGAAAACCTAAGCAGAAGCCACAATATGAGAATAAAGATGGAAACATTGAAAGTGCTCAGCGGTCATGAGAAGGTTGCGGGTTCGATTCCCGTCTAGGGCTCAGAAGTGGTTTTTCCGAGATCATGAGCTTTGACGAATGTTCGTTGGTCGTCTGATATACTCCGAGCTACCACAAGAACATTCGTGTTCAGCTTTCAGTGATATGGCGGATACTTGACTCTAAACATTCACCCACGCGCTTGGGCAAGTCGGGGATACTTAGCAATTAATTGGAAATTGTCAAATTTTGTAATAGGTCCCAGTAAAAATCCCAGTTAGGTTTGCCAGAAGAGGTCGCTGTGAGATGAAGCCGGAAATATTTGTGGGATGCTAATGGAACAATGGAAGCGCACGTGTGTCTCACCTCTGTGACTGGGGTTCAATTGATGGCTTCGTCCAGGTTTTGTGAGTAGCCACGTAGTGGCTAAACACTATGCTATTACCGTAAAAATTCCGTGTGTGGGTTTCGGATCCGCAAAATTCACACTCCTAATTGTATTGAGATCTTTGAGGAACCAATCAGAATGTCAGAATTAATGAGATTCAATTCAGAAGAATTCTTCAATATGGCGTTTTATGGCCTACGTCCGGGTCTCCGCTTCCGGGCTATTTCGGTCCGAGCACCTTCTGACCGATCTGAAATAACCCTGGCCAGTAAATCCAGCACAAAATTTTACGCCAACTACGAGGACAAAATTTTAGGAAAATTTAGAAAGTAAGAAATTGAAGACGTTATAATATCGATCGATAAGATATAATTTCTGGTAAAGGCAAGTTTCGTATTTTCTTTATCATTAAATTCTGCTTTATAAGATTATTTTTTGTGGGAAAATTCCCGATTATTGTTGTTTTATCCAAATATAAAATTTAATACGTATTTAAAATATAAACGGAGTAAGTTTGCTCGCACTGACTGTAAGTCAGGCGCTATACGTGCGATCCACGTATCAAAAGGAGCCTGCGTGCTCGCACTGATCTGAGATCAGGCGCAAAAAATACGTGCGAAGCCACGTACTTAAAGTCAAAATCAAACTGAAACTGATACAAATCAAACTAATATATCAATAAATATCAAACTCAAGTACAGAACGAGCATATTTGGAATGGGTGTCAGTATTGAAGTATATCGATCAAGGATAAGATCACACAAAAATTTCATTGACACTCGAAACAATTTGTCAAGAATTAAAGGTAAATTTTGGAATCAACTACTATTACTGTTTTTTATAAATGTATTTTACTTGCCATACCTTAAAAAGCATTTAAATAAAAATAAAAAAGGAAATCAAATGTGCACGTGGTGTGTACGGATGTGTTACCATCATGTTTATGTACCATTATTGTTGAGACTTTCAAATGATGTAGAGAAAAATCCAGGTCCTAGAAGTATAAATGATATTATTGATCCCACATTTACTGTTCATGCTGACTATAATCAAGGCAATGATTTGATGTTTGGCTTGAATGCTGGTAAACAATGTGTAGCCATGTCATTGTGTGCTATTGTGTATACCGAATTGTCAGTCAACATTTGGGACCAATAAATATTGAACCAAATTTTATTTTGTGGTGACAACCTTTATGACGTAATCAGCAGGATTATAAATAAGAGTTATTTATTGCTTACTGATGTACCAGTGTTCATTGAAATGCAAAATAGCACTTTTCATTTACAATATTGTGATTCTTTGTCTGGGGATTGATTTACAAATGTCAGCAATTGTCCTAAAAGTTGCTTACTCACAATTGGTACAAATACAGTTGCCACCATCATGCCATTTCCTAATGTGTTTAAAGTATTAATGATTCTCATTCTCGGGAGCTTCATGGTATACCAAGTGTATCTGGTTACTGTGTACTAGTTTCAGTGGAGGGAATAGAAAACCCTGCTTATCATTTCAGAATCACTTTTGGAGAAAATATTAATCATACAATTCCATTTGAGTTAAAGGGTGTACATTTATTTAATGATACTGCTCTGCCAGATGAGAATAATACAGAGTCTGTTTTAGTAAACAACAACGCATAAGTATTTTCAAAAAGTATATTTAAAAAAGGTGTATGTGAGGGTGTATATGAAAGGAAAATTAAGTTTTCCTTATTTGAAAGGACCTTTAAAAAGACAGAGGGAAGCCTGACAGTTCCTCCATATCTCACCCCCCGATGGTCAGATATTACAATTCGTCTGACATGTAAATGAGACGGAATGTTACTTTATTTTGGTGATACACTCTTTTGACTGGTTGGAAAATAATTATATCTGCGAAATTATTCAACAAAGATTCTTAAAAGTTTATGTAAAGCTTTGATTCGTGATGCTAAACAACACAACGTTGAAATATAACTGTCATAGTAAAATGTTCGATACCATGCTTCTCATGTCTGTGAAGTAATATTTCAAACCCGAAAACGAGGACTGGACCAGATTTCAAGTCCGAGCAGTTTGTTCCAGTCCTGGGCTTTCGCCTTGGACTGGGACAAACTGCGAGGACTTGAAATCTGGTCCAGTCCGAGTTTGAGGATTTGAAATGACATCTCATACGAATGATTTCGAATAAGAAATTAGATCAGACAATAGTTAATGTGTCATTAGAGGATAAAGGATTCAATTAAGCATTATTGAAAACAAAAGATGACTTAAAACCACTATTTGCGAAAACAGATTAAGTTGAATTTAAAAGCATTTAAACGTCACAATTAAAATGAAATAAAAGTCGAACGATGCGCTCCATTGATTTTGAATCTCTACTGCGAGGCAGTTTTAGCTTCGAGTAAAGCTCGGAAAAGATGGCTTGTAATAAGCGAGAAAATGATTAAGGAGAACCGCCTGTTAAACGTTTTCGGTGATCGCGAAGCTGCGAGGAAGAACGGGAATTGTTAGAAAATGCCGTGCCATTGGCAACGAGGTACAAGAATAAGTAGGCAGTGAATATTTTCAAAAAGTGGGTAAAAGCTAGGAATAATTGTCGTGCTGTGCTCGAACAAACAAGCTTAAACGTAGGGTTGGATGAAGTTGAAGACTTAGATATTGAAAGCTGGGAAAAGATAACACCGAGATCGTTAGATTTTTGGCTGGGAAGAGTTTGTGTGTCTGTATTGTATTCACTGTAAGAGATTTGATAAATGTGAATTAGAATTACCGTGCTTCGTTTTGTTTCATGCTTAAAAACGCGATGTAATAGTTGAGTTGAATTTAATTTGCAGCTGCAAAGCAAACTAAATAACTTCATTCACGTTCTAAAAGTGATTTGGTTTTTATGTTGTCCTAGGACTGAATTAATTTTGATCCAGTCCTAGGACTGGAACAAATTAATTCAGTTCCGCCCCAACTCTTCCCTGCTGACATCAAAACCCTGCCCGGCTTTTCATAGCGATGACCATAACTTCCCCAGTTATCCAGTATCAACACGTGGCTAAAATGAAGCTATTTGTTTGGCTAATTTCTTGATGAATTATTAATGAGTATGAGATATATACTTCTTTGATTTTTGCAAACTCAGACTATTTTCCTTCTGCAAGAAGCCAGAAATGCTGCCTTCCTTCAATAACGCAATACCTTGTATGATGATGTTAGGATGAAAGCAACTACGTCAAGGACAGAAGTGCCTGAGAACTGATGCAACTCTGTGACAACATTTTAACGTGAGCTGTTCAGCTTTATGAATTAAACCAGTCTATAAAGTGATTTTGTCGAATAATATCACAGATATAACTTATTTTCCAGGAAGTCAAAAAAATGCTGTGTCACCACAATGATGTCACAGGTCGTGTTATTTATGTATCAACTAAACTGAAAAATCTGATGTACGACGAAACTGTAGAATGTGTTTTTCAATCATCTCAATGGTTCTTTCAAATGAGACAAACTAAATTTTCACTTTATAGGCACTTTAATCGCATCAATCAAACGCGATTGATGACTGACTCGTGAGGCTGCTATTCTGGATAAATTTGGCTCAAATGGAATGTACAATTGCAGCTACTGCATATATTATGTTATTCTTAGACTACTCTGTCTTTCTGGGCAAAGGCAAGTGTGTAACTAGTACTCTATGGGTTAAATACTTATCTGCCTGTTGTCCTTAATTACCTTTATCTTAATCCTCCAAAAGCTAGGTTCTCTTTTGAATCGCTGATAAACATAGCCCAGTAGTGAAAATTCAAGTTGAACTTCTTATACAAGAGATGCACAACTTCTTTCAGTTCATTTGAATAAATGATTTTAATGCGCTTGCCGACAAAAATAGTTGTCTAGAATTAATTGATATAGAAAAAGACTTTAGCCATTTGATAATTTGAGTTGCTGACAACGGACAAGATTTGGTTTTAATAAACAATCGTGCTCAGTTGGAAAATATTCGGGTTTTGGAGTTCTTAGACGCATTCCCATTGATTTGTGTGCAATATTAATCCCTAATATTTTATGAAAAGTTCATCTAATCAAACTGCCAATGAACTGTTTGCCAATATTTGTAATATCACTACTCATGCTCTTACAGTATGTATGTATAATTATTTATAGAGTTAATGACAGTATTATGGAAATGTAGTTGCGTGTAAATGCAATGCTGCGTTAAGTATTTTAAAAGTGGAATTAGTATGTAGACCAAAAACCATAACCAGCCGACAATTTTAAAAAGTAAATACTTTAATATATGTAGGGTTAGTGTGTATCCAGTATATCACTTGGACATGTATAGTCTATTTCTGAGTTGTAGAACAACTCTCATCGGTTCAAGAGAAACAGAGGGGTAGAGATTTCGTCATGAGTAAAATGTTGGAAATTTAAAATAACTGATCTTATTAAGATCAGATTTTTGTCAGTGCAATCATCTAACATTGTACTTGGGGGCAAACCGTTATGGGACCAGGCGTAGCAATCAGCTAAGGAATTAGGCTTCGTCATCTCCAAACATAATGACGATCTCACTGCTTAATTCAATGTAACTAGATAGCAAAATTAGAGTGCTGCGTTGGCAGTATTGAACGGCTGAAAACCACTCCGACGAAGGGCCTTCGCTCGAAACGTCAGTTTAAATATTCTTAAGTTCCGGCAGTTTCTCAAACCTTTTGATTATCTAACTAGATAGCACTCTGTCTAGGAGGGTGCCGTCATCCACCTTAACCTTGACTTGGCACAAAAAATGAATTTACCAAAAATGTCTGTGACGTAGTTCCGCCAGCGAATAATGGTATCGTAAAATAATTCTAAAGTAATAAAAAGTCATTTATCTATGGTAGTCTAACATGACCTTTTTAGGGAAATGCCACAAGCATGTACGACTGTAGGCTTTTACCGATAGTAAACCGAAGGTCGCGGGTTCGAATCCCTGCCGGGCCAAGTAGAGTTTTCTCGACATGTCTGGTATGGTTCGTCACTCGGAGTAGCAACTAACATCATTATTCTCCACCCGAGTTCATTCTTCTACTCAGCCATTCAAAATAAATTAAGTTTTTGTCACATTTTACCGACAAGTTTAGGTTTTCCTAACCGGCTAAGAGTTTTACCGATTAATTTATCTAAAAGGGAACAGTACCATCAAAAATGGAGCGCTGTCTTGAGAGCTTTAAACCAAGTAAAATAAGTCTAAAGGTAGTGTTTTGACACAAGAAAAAACCGAGAACGAGGTAGTGACGTTTCGAGCGAGGATGGAAGCAAATTTCTTCCGGCTCTTACATCTTAAGCGTTTTTTAATGAAAAACGTAATCTTGTACTGCAGCTAAAGGCTGGTTTTTTCGCTTGATTTTTTTCTTTCGACAATGTCACCATGACATTGATAAGTTATTCAGCAAAAACAAACTTCTTGTTTTACAATCATTACGATGCCAGGGACGATATTGTCATTGAACCAGCCAATAAAGGTGTGCCGTTGTCCGGAGAGCTGACGTATAAACAAGTGTCTCTTCTCAACTCGGTGAAATCAACTTTTATATTAAGTTAAATTTTGATGCAACTTTATCCCATCAAAAATTACCAAATCCGCATCAATTTTACTCAATCTAGTGGTTTTCCTGCCACTGCTACACGCCACATGGCAATCAAGGACGCTTGTCATATATTTTTTGCCCAAAATTCACACTTGAGTTATATCGAGCTTTCTTAGACAACATAACGTCTCCCTTGCGTAAAAAGTTGCCCTAACACTAAGACACTAACCATGCCCACAGTGACATACCGCGGCCGTTTTTGAGAGAAGATGGGCTTTTTGTGAGACCAATAAATCGCTGTTTTCAATTGACCTCAAATGCGGTTAAAAACTCCAGAAACCACGGAAGGACTGAGTTCTGGGTAATAATACCGAGCTATGGCCAATTATAAATTGTTTTTGACTTATATACGGTCTTAACGAAACTTTGGAAAACATTTTTAAATCATCTTATAGTGAATACATTTTGTAAATGGGTAATTTGGGTTCATACTTTTGTTTTTATCTTCCAGTTTACCGATAGACAGAGTTTTAATTTATCGACAGCTTTATCGATCCTCCGTTTTACCGTCGTAGTAATGGAATAGTGGGAGTGTCGCAACCCCCCACACCCTGCAAATTATCTATATCTACAGTGGACGTCAAGTTCCTGTACACAGCCATCACCCAAGATAATGGTCTTCAAATTTTTCTTTGAGCAGCGCACTCATCGAAAACCGCCAACAGCCACATTACTTCGTTTAACAAAATAAGTCAGCTTACTCTCACTTGACGGTGAACATTACCAACAAATAAGTGGTGTCGCCATGAACACCATAATGTCCCCAAATTAAGCAAATTTGTTTGTTGGTTATGTCGAATGACAGCGGAGATGATCTTTTAACGATACACTGGCGCCCATCCTGATTTCTTAGGTAGATTTATTGATGACTACGGTAGCTGTTGAAGCAGAGCGTCTTGTTCACCGGAGGTGGTGAAGCAAGCCGTCAATTTTAATGATGATTTTCACCCAGCTCTTAAATTTTCCCTTTAATCAGCGAAACTGGTGTATGGTTTCGTGATGTTTTTGTTTCACATAATATTGCTGCATTTAATGTCTGTCTCTTACCATCCTACGGAATTTCATAGTTATCTTTTGTACTTTCTTCCCACACAAGCACACTGAGCAATCAATCACCCACTCGCGGCTGTTTTCTATTTGCTGCCTTTGTGATAACGACAAAGACTTTGAGACTAAGTCTCTGGAAATGAAGTCTTTTTTTGTACGAGATGGCTATCCAAGCAACCAACTCAAATTTGCTATTCAAAAAGACTCTTTGTACGCTCAGACACACTTGAACTTTGGTTTTAACATTTTAGCACTTCCTCTGATTTTAAAATTTTATCACTTTAATTACAATGTTAAAGAAACCATCTGGCATAACTTGATCATATTTACAAAGTAAACCTGAGATATCTGCTATTTTCAGGGATGGTCCATTGATTTCTTTACGTCGTAATAGAAACATTAGGGGATTCTCTTTCTTATGATCCCGTTGCTACGCGTGTAGGTTCCTCAGCAACAGGGTCATTGTTGGCTTTGAATCTAATTTCGTCGTCCGACAGCTTTTCTTGCACCAACATAATTTATTGCATCTGTGGTGATGAGTTTTACAAGCTGTATAACGGTGAAACTGGACGACGATTTTTTTCCGAACTTTACTCTCAGTAAGCAACGATGATGTTCACCAACCAGTCGCCCAACATTTTGATAGCCCCAGACATTCTACCTGTCTCTGGAGGTAGCGATTGTAGTAAACGAGGATAAAGGCTTCTCATTTTGAAACTTGGCACAATACTACTACATGGCTATTGGGACCATCTCTCTTTACGTTAAATGTTTTCCTTCCACACATTTCTCTATCCTGTGTTATTTAAATATTCATCACACCTTGTTTAACGCTCCCTGCCTGTGTCAGTTTAATGTTCGACGATAAGAATAGTTTGTCTTTTGGTTTCCTGGTTTCTTAGTTACGAACACTCAAAAGGGCTCTTT
Source organism: Nanipora kamurai (assembly GCA_036872915.1). NCBI lineage: Eukaryota > Metazoa > Cnidaria > Anthozoa > Scleralcyonacea > Helioporidae > Nanipora > Nanipora kamurai. The sequence goes on from JBAHVQ010000001.1 coordinate 1,818,514, forward strand.
GTGCTACAAACTGTCAATTGGAATACCTAGCCATTAGAATCAATTCTCATCGAACAAAATAGTGGATTTCTCCCTGGTAACGACACCAAATGCCTTTGCGAGGATTGTTTCTGAAGTCATAGATTAAGGTGCTTGTTTTGCTAGGTTTAGGGGTAGGTTTTGAAGTTAAGGTTTAACTGAAGTTTGGACATGACGATAAAAATTTCAGCGCCCCCTCAGACAATCGCCGATAGACTGATCCTAATCAAAAGTCAGCCGGGTCATATAAACAATCCCAAACAACGAAAACGGGCAAAAAGGGCTTCATTCTAAAGTCTCACTTATTTTAATGGAAAGTTGAAGTGATTACCCTTAAATTCTTACATTATCAAATGGTATTTAAACTTTTTGAAAGGTAGACAACAATGTGTTATGAAATTATCGGTGAATGGAAAGTAGTCAACATTATTCAAGGCAGTGTGCATTAATGCTCCCCTTACGTGTTCGAAATCTTCATAGATGATTTGAAGATAACATATAAGGCAATAACAGCCATCTTATAACATGCTCATAATTCCAATATAGCTGCTACTGACTCGAAAGATAGTGATACTTGGTCTGCAGATATCGTTTGTCGTTTGGCTTCCTATTTTGTTTAGTAGAAAATTCTGTTTAAACAAACGTGGAATTAAAGTTACTATGATTAACGACAGGACAATCTACAACTGTTAGGTTGTTCTAGTTACTAATGTAGCGTAGGCGGGCGCCATCTTCGTTCCCATTGCTGTTTCCTGGATTTGTCTATAGAATTTTCCGTCAAAATGGAATGCACTTTCTTTGAGGATAACAGATATTGCTTCGAGAATAAATTCTTTGGAAAACGGTCAAGCTATGGAACTTTTTTAGTTAGATCAAGGGGAATGTTCGTATATAAGCTGACAACATCAAAAGATACCTAAACAGAATTTTCTTCCTACAACAGTAAGAAGTCTAGGTCATCTTGAATGAAGCTAGGAACCAAGTTTCAAAATTATGTCAACAAAATTGCTAAGTCGATGTGTCGGCGATTTTGATCCAGCTACAATGGGTCGAGGTTTTAAATGAGGTGGTGCTGGTAGTATTCGGCATTTTGCTCTTTTATTGCATCCTTGATCGATTCGGATTTGTGAATCTTTGCTAAGCCATAAAAGTTAGACGTTTTCCAAACAAAATTATTAATATTCTTTTTCTTTTTTTGTTAATTCGTGCTCGTATTTTTAAAAAAAATTCTTGAGTTTTCTTATTATCGCATCGTCTTTATTGCCGTCTGTTAACTCCGTGTAATTTTCATTATCTGATAGAAGTTCTTCAGTTTTAGTCTGGTAGAATGTCCTGTCCATAATGGCTGTTGCTCCACCTTTGTTAGCTTCCTTGATTATGATAGATTCATTGTTTTAAGTTCGCTTAGAGCCTTTCTTTCGTCTTTAGTTATGTTGTTCTTTCTGGCAGCTGTCACTTCTTGTTGATGGTAGTTGGAAGTTGCTTCAAGAAACATGTTTAAGCAATTGTCTGTTGATCTTGGTTGAACAAAATTTGATTTGTTTCTGATTCGTGAGACATCATGTTCATTTTTATAATCCTTGAAGTATTCCAGAAGTCGCACTTTCCTTCCAAATTCTTGAATGCTGCTTTCATTCCTGTTGTATCGGATTTAGCCGTTGGAATAAATTCCAAATCTCTTTTTAATAATTTAATTTTAGTGTTCGAGAGTTCTCGTAAAGCTAAATTTATTATTTTAGGTTCTCTCTTTGTCCGTTTGTCTGGCAGTTCCTCTGTGGTTGCTGTTGCTGTTGTTAATACGTTGGATGTTGTGGTTGTTGCTGGTTCGGTGGATGGTTTCTCCGGAGGCTTTCTCAAGAACCCATTCTTTAAAATGTTTAATACAACAGTCATTTTCCGGAAGCGTAATATGTATAAGTGTGATATATATATATATATCTATATATCTCTCTCTCTATCTACCCATCTATATATATATATATATATATATATATATATATATTATATATATATATATATGAGCGCTCTGGCAAATGACTTCGAATGTCCCACATTTGTGAGGCATCAAAGGTGACTGTAAATAACAGTCATTTCATCCTGCTCATCAGCACTACACTG
>JBAHVQ010000001.1:1835639-1850607 GCA_036872915.1 Nanipora kamurai
GGTTGTTGTTGGAATCTGATACTTTTCCCACGTAACTCGCATCAACTCATTATTCCTTTGGCTTTGTTTAAACTGTCTCTTGAATAACAATAATTAACGCCGATTAAATTAGATGGAATAAGCACAGAACAAAGTATTTATGCCACTACTTTCCGGAATAAGATAAAGCCAAGTCTATTTTGGTTGTGACTTGTAAACATGCTAACGTACAAATAGCCTGATAATAAACTCACGCTTTTATGTTTAGTGACTAAAGCCTTGAATGCTTTTAAAGCGGGCTCTAGAGAAATCTTTTTGATTAAGAATGACCCGAAAAATCAAAAGGAACTTGGCCTTAGGTAAGAAATCAAGCCCACACTTAAGCTGGTAGTGCCTGTTTACTAGTTTTAGGGCATGGAATGCGGTTTTAAGCGTCTCAAGAACTAAGTATTAAAAACAATAAATCTTCTTAAAAGAGACTTATATGTAAAAGCAGGTGAGAATATTATGTATTTAGTGTTTTAGACCACGTTTGAACCTAAAATTTAAGATTTAAGAAATTAAAATTTGTTTTCTTTACTTTTGTTTCTTACGCTTAAGTATGAAGTACTAAATTCACCTTGAGTGAGAACCAGACATAATATTGCGTTGGAGTGGTCAGGCTCTTAAGTTAGTACTATACACATGGAATAAGATTTGCTGCCCAGGTTAAGCTCTGCTAATATTGAATGCGTTTTATATACTATCTGGAACAATTTATAGAAAGATTTCATTGCTAAAAAAAGTCATGCAAAAAATCGTTATAAGGATGGTTTCCGTCTAAGTCATTCTAAAATATTCCCATGCAGTAAATATTCGTCAAAGGCCGCCATAATGAGCTGGTATTTGGCTAGTATTTATAGAATTATTTACCAACTCGTACCAGACATGTCGCTTTATCATATCTTATATCTTTTAATCAATAGTTTAAACAAGCAACGAATCGCATGAAACTTTATATACCAGTTCAAATCTACGTTTTCGTTCGTATCCTACTTAACCTCTGTTCCAGGAAAAACATCACAAATTTGTACAACTGTACAATTCCATATAACTATGATTCAGTGCATGAATTTTGAGATTTGTAGTCCTTTAGTCCAGGGACTGATTACACGAATGAATTTTAGCCTGGCTAACAGGACTGAAAATGCAGTAGCTCAGGCTTCGGTCCCTACTGAAATTCTCCCCATGGAATGACAAGATAATACCCTAAGGGAATGTTTCATGTGTCTAGGCTAAAAATTCTATTATCACCCCCTTAGTCATAAAATCGTCCCTCACATTAGGTTATAAAGTTCTTGCAACAGGATAGTTTTACGACGTGTTCACACTGTTTTTCTGAAGCCTCAGAAAATTAAAAAATAAAGCTAAGTTTCTTTATTCGTACTGAATAATTTTATCAGCTGACTGAGCGGTTCTTCAATGGGGCTTGTAAGGGCCACCTCTCCGGAAGGAAACACGAGTATCCCGAAAAAATCTGTGATGTTTGGTAGAGTCAAACTGAACAACCAAGGTAACTTAATCAGACGTCGACAACTGCACGTTGCCTGAACCAAATCCTAGTCATCGAGGTGCAAGATACATGTGTACTACCACGGTGTTACCAACACCCCCACGACATGTTCAAACAACGGTCCAACCTTCCTGAGTTATCATCTCTACTAAGCGCCCTCTTCTCTTGCACGATCGCAAATCCACAATAGAACTGAAAGTCTTCCAGTTAAATTGCCATGGCAAAATTATAGAAGAATTTACGACCATCTTTCGTAAACGATCGCTGCAAAGTCACTTTTCTTTATTTTTCCAATTGTGTTGAACCTCCAGTAAGAGAGAGAACTGAAAACAAGTATTAAGATATACTGAAGCAACATCACACGATACGTGCAATCTAAATTGATCAGCTAAGTAAAAAACTGTTGCAACTGATTTGAACAGCTGTAGTCCTAAAAGCAAAAGGTGAATAAATAAACCGACATGCTAACTCAAAGCAATCAAATTCATTATCTCGGCATTGGTTTTTCATTTTGTTTTGCCTATGTAGGTAGATGGACACTCTGGTCTCTGAAGCAATGTCCAATATGTCAACGAGTCTGAACTTCTTCTGGTCTATTCCCTTTTGATTATTTTTTTGTTCTCCTTGCTGATAACTTGAGATCCATTGCAACTCTCAGATGGTTTTACCACCCGCTTAATTCATGAATGTGGTCTTTTTGAACAATTAACGAGCATACATTTATAAAACAAACTTAGTCTAAGCTCTATTTTTAAAATATTAATCGTCATTTAATTGAAATATTTACAAACGCATTAATTTTGCCAAGATTAGTTAAGAGTTTTGAGCCGCACTGATCATAAACTATAGTGTAAAGGCAAACATTCTCCTTGTTCCAAAATTCTTTCACGTCAGTTTGTAGTCAATCTCTTTGGCAGGACGTCAAAGAGATCTCAGATCGAGCAGTTCCTTATTCACTTGCCCTTCAGATTACTTCCTTGTTCAAATTGGATTAAAACGGTCAACTTCATTTCGTGTGAATATAACACCCTCTTCTATATGGTTTTTATCTACCGGTGGAGATCAGGAATTTCTGAACAGTTAGCCCATCGAAGTACGGTATTGCCTGCCAGTACTACGCTAGCTACCCCAGTGGACAATACGTCAAGTTTTCTTTGAGTAAATATAAATCCCCAGCACAAAACGTGGACAAAAGCCATGATTAAGTAAAAATAACTTTTATTATTCTACTTTTACCTACTTTATATTATTCTATTTTTACTTAATCATGGCTTTATTCCGCATTTTGTGCTGGTTACTTATATTTATTCTAAGATTACTATTCTGGCCTGGCTCCTCGCTTGCTACGGTATTGAAAAAAATAGAGTTTTCAATATGTCGAGCCAGGGTAAATTCTAAAGTCAGGTTGTCTATTTTATAATCAGCTTTCTTCTTTTAAGTATTTATTAGGCATGAATTTTCCCTAGTAAATTTTGGATTTTACTTTCTTATGTTAAGTATTTATTATTCATGGGAATATCAGAGAGCAATTAACCGCTGGTAACTTTAGTTTTGTCTCAGTTTGTATGGGAAGCATCTGACTGTCAAACTTTAACATGCCCAAAAAACGCCCAAAAATGGACAAAAGGAAAAAGTATCTACAGTATATGAAGACCATTTACTTAAAACCAGAAGCGAAAGATTACTCGCTTGGCTATGGGATCAGGTGGACAAAGATTTGCATGTTTAAAAGACAAAACCAAATGTAAAACCATTTGCAACAGAAAGTATAAAAGTTATGAATTAATTGGCTTTTTGATATTACAGTTTGTGTTACCGTAAAATAAATCATACAATCCAAGATGTTTTAAAATCTTTAAAAATAAATGTATGAAAGATAAAATGAAATCTCCAGGACAAAACTTTTGTCAGATTTCCTGTTTTGCACTGCGGGGTTAGAGTTGTTTGGAACTTTTTAAGTGGATGTGTGTTTTGCGCAAGAGATATAATTAGTAACTAGTTAAGGAAACGTTCTTTATTGACTCGTAGTTTAAGAGTTACTTGTTGCCATAGTTCTTCATAAAGACAATAAAAATTCCGGACGTTTCCAAGTCATTGTTTGAGCATTTATTTCAATAAGAGTTTGAGTGTAAGGGCAAAACGCTAATATTAGCTTTTTCCTAAACTCTACTTCCTTTTTATAATTTCAAAGTGGCACTTTTAAATTCTACTAAACAACTTAAAAGTTGTTTTTCAGCTTTTTAATTAATTGCACTATTAGTATAAAAAGGCTTCTACGTACGTTTAGTTTCATTTTAGTATCTTTGACCAGGAAATCAGAATCAACGGTTCGAAATGAAAAAAGTGGTTTTGTTTTGCATTCTCTTCGTGGTCAGTATTGGTTGCTGTAAGTGCAGTATTTCGACTTCAAATGCAGGTAAGGATCGATTTGAAATCAATGCTGCATTTTTTTGCTCAATGTCTGGAGTACTGGTCATATAAATTCAAAAAAAATGTGACAAATGAGGAAGGGACCAAGAAGCTACATATCTATCAAGCGAATAATAAGCTGCCGCAAAATTTTTATACATAAAGTCAAGCAATGACATGTTGAGGGTCAAACCATATCAAAAATTGCATAAAAAAATAAAAACGATCCAACATTGCAGATACTGGTAGTAAAAGTTCTGGTAAATTGTATTTAGAACAAAATATTGGGGAAACTCTATCTTATTTGGTACGACGTGTCAAACAGAGGTAAATATTGACAAAGGCACTGAAACTGAAATCGTTTAGTTGTCAAGGCTCGTCACATGGTGGTCTCTGGGAGAACTTCAGTTTAGCAGGCGTTATAATTGGAGCTTGAAAAAATAGTACAAAACGTTACTAACTGTGTCACAATTATCCTCAGGGTAACGTGAAGAAAATTTCCTGATTTAGAGTGGGATTAAAACGCCTATCTTCGGTTTTCCAAACTACTGCTCTACCACTTGAGTTACGGAAGCAACTGGGAACATTATTCACGTAGAATCCATCTTTAAGTGCATGAGAGATTTTTGTGGCAACTTAACGTAACCTTAGGGTGACAGGAAGAGAATTTCATGATTTAGAGCGGGATTCAAACGCGCAGACCTCTACTCTACAAGTTTTTACCCTTAAGATGGATATTAAAGTTATTATTATTATTAGCTATTATTATTATTATTATTATTATTATTATTATTATTATTATTATTGTTATTATTATTATTAAAGTCTTAGAAAATTTTTGCTGATCAAACTGTGGAACGCCAATGACTGAGAAAAACTCCAAGTTCCATAGTATTAATTATCATTCCATAGTATTCCAGTTTAATAGTATCAAACTGCAACTCAAAATTCAAAATTATTGTTATTATTATTATGAATCCAATTTAACTGCACGAAAGATGTTTGCTGCAACTCAACACAACTTCAGGGTAACATCAAGAGAATTCGAGACTAGTTCTTTCGATCACCTGTGATACGATGATCAAACCCTTGTGCAAATTAAATTCAAGAATAGTTCAATGGGGGAAATCCGATGCTCATGACTTATTTCATGACGTCTGAAAAATATGTAGTTTAAAAAATTCCCTAGGCCTGTCTGCTACTTCTCAATTGGAGCGCAAATGAAACATTGACGGAATTTAACACTGCTTACACTTCGACTGAATTGTCTTCTCCACCATTGTTGAGCTGTTTAGACATGGTTGGTCTTCTTTCCAATTAAATACTTCAGATTAGGATTTCAATCTATCACAAAAGATTTATTCAGATGTAGATTTTGCAATTATTATTTTCATATCCACTTTCACGACACTGTTTTTATCAAATGCCTTGGCAACATATGCAAAAAAGCAAGAATATATGGCCAATCAGATGCGAAACTACGACCTTTTAACCACTTGTATTCGAACACACTGCATACATAAACTCATATTTATTTTATTCTGCTTATCTTTTTAGAGAGGCAGATATTATCGCGCATATGCTTACCGTTGATATTAGATAATCCGACCCAAGCGCGTGCACATAAATTTTCATGGGGAAGTTTAGGATCAGTAATTAGGAAGTAGGGACCTTAAGAAACGATAAATTCACCTTTAACCTACACTGCTGAAGTCAACTGAAAAAGTTGACTCGAGCGGGATTTGAATTCGAACGAATTTTTCGTTTCATCTTACCCTGAGGATGACTCTGAAATAGGGACCTTAAGATCTACAAAGTTAACTTCAGTGACGACGTCATTTAAAATTTCCACCATCTAAAGAAACCACAGTCAGTTCACCAGTGTGATTAATACTTGGGACTTGTTTTGCGGTATCAAAAACCCTTTAGTTCTCCTAAAATGACCGAATTCTCGGATCAAATTTAATCTTAAGCAACAGCTTTTGTCCCTTTGCGAGCTGACGTCGTCGTAAAGACGTGAAAATGGTCTGATTGACGTTGTATACAGAACAACGACCGCGTAGAGAATAGTCGTGAGATTTCAAACTATTCATTTTATTTGTTTTGAATGAAAAATTCTTTTGTGTAGAGGACGTTGTCGTTGAAATTGATAGCGTAAATCTTCTTAAGGTCCCTAGTAACTAAATAACATCGGCGACGTCGACATGGCATCTTGTCAGAGTAAGGAGAGCAGTACGCAGTTGGATTCATCGGAGTAGCGGGAGACGAAGTTGGAGATTCAAAGTATTTTATAGATGCTGTGTTTGTACCCAGTCCAATGTTATGTTGGTTCATTATAAAAATCCATTAATTCCTTCACATTATCGAGTAAACGTTAAAACAGCAAAAATTTAGCGCAAAATATCACCTTTATTTTTGACGCAGCACTATGACGTTCGTGGTAGCAATTGGAGGGTTTGAAGATCCCTTCACTTTGCGATAGGTCCGACCTGTTCTTATGTTAGGTTTTTTTGGGTTGTCAAACTCTACATTTTATCGAAATTCTCGGTCTTTCTTCTGGCTGGTCGCCGGATTTAAACTCTTCAGTTGAGAGGTGGCGGATGTGAAGTTTTGCCGTGTAAGAGCCTCAAGCTTCTTGAGGATGATAGTACCACATTATTAGAACATGATACTTCAGACTTAAAAGTTTCTTTGCCTGAGGAGCTATCTCTTCCAAACCTAAATTCAAGTTCGATTCGAGATAAAATCATCAATCCATTTAATAGCCTAACTGGTTTTAAAATTTCCCATCTTAACATTAGTAGTCTTCATAAACATATAGATCAGCTCCGACTTTATATGGACACCTGCCCAGTAAATATATTCAGTTTAATGAGACAAGGTTAAGCGACAATATCGAGCACACATGGTATCGATAACATCAGTTGATATAATATCAAAAAAGATCGTAGTCGTGTTGGTGGAGGGGTTGCATTTTATGTTAAATCTTCTATTAATGCTATAGTTAGGAGAGATCTTGTGAAGGATAATCTTAAGTTTATCTGTATTGAAATACAGAAACCAAACAAATCAGTCGATTTGTTAGATATTTACCATTTTCACCAGTTGATGACTAAGTCAACTGCAGTGACAAATGAAACTAGTACGTTGCTTGACTTGATTATATTGAATTAACCAAGTAGAATTGTGAACTCTGGTGTAATCCACATTAGGATAAGTGATCACAGCATGACAAAAATTATAGAATCGCAAAATTTTAAAAATTAGAATTCTTTTAAATTTTGTGAGGATATTTCTAAAGAACTAAACGTTAAAAATTTTGAATTCAGAGATCCCATCGATGATTGCGAGATCTTTAAAAATAAGTTGTTAAAAATTGCTGACAAGTATGCACCTTTACGTCAAAGGAAAGTGAGAGAAAGTGTTTATACGCCTCGGTTTACCACCGAAATTAAAAAACACTGCGTTCACCATGATTGTCTTAAAAAGAAAGCGATTAGATATAATTCTGCCTCTGTCCATGAGGCATATAAGAGAGCCAAAATACTGTTAACGACATAATCAATGGAGCCAAATTTGAATGCTATCATGATTGACTGTATTCAAAACAATAAAGAGAATCCAAAAGAAATTTGGAAATCAATGAACCAAATTATTGGTAAGACATCGAAAACAACACACCTATATTCACTGAAATTGGAGATAAGATTACAGTTATTGACGACGAGGATCGATATTACCAGTACGCTAAACAACCACTTTATCAACACTGGTCCTAGACTTTCGTCAAAACTGCCTAAGACTAATGATAAAGCTACCAATTAGGTTTTGAAATGTAATACTACTTTCACATTTTAGGAAATTAGTCGTGATATTGTTTACTCATCGGTAATGAAATTAAAGAAATCTAAATCATCGTGATCTGTCAAAATATCAGCGAAAATATTAAGAGATTTAAGTGCCACTGCTTCTGTAAACCTTACAAAAATATTCAATCGGTCCTATTTGTCTGGTATTTTTCCAAATGATTTGGAGCACGCAATTCTTACGTCTATTTTTAAATCAGGTAATTCTGAAGAGCGTGATAATTATCGTCATACCAATAACTGCCATAATCGTTGAAAGCTTTGCTTCTAAACAAATTACAAAATTTCTTAGCTCCAATAATATTTTAGTTAAAAATCAATCAGACTTTGGAAGATTTCACTGAACGATGACACCTCTTTTAAAAGTAAATGGTTTGAACCTGGGAGAATCATGACATGTTTTGGAAGTTGATCGTCCAGGTTAGTGTATTCATGAAAAAAGACTGTTGGTGGAAGTGACTGATATTTCCCCGGCCATAGCGGTGGTCATCTTCAGAGTCAAAGGAAGAGTAAATGTCAGGTTCGTCTATATTTGTAGCTGGTTCGTACATCATAAGTGGAGTGTCGTATCAGTCGTAGAGGTGGGTGGGTGTTTGTGAAAAGCAGTGTGAGCGTTGTGGTTGTGTGGGCGTTAATGATCAGTTTGTTGAAATCAAATTTTTGGCTGTTAACTATCGACCAAGGTCTAGCCCACTGCGTACTATTTCTAGACTTTTGAAAGGTCTTGACACAATTGATCGTGACATACTTCTGTAAAAACTTAGTTTGCAGGGAACTAACGGTGTTGAACTTCGTCGGTTTTCATCTTATATCAATTCTTTGACAAAAATTAACGATGTAAAATTAATATGACTCTATCGAACAATAAGATTTTTGAGTGCTTGTTTTTCTATATGTGAACGATTTACTAATTGTCTGCCTCAGTCTACCCTTGATTATGTGTGGGTGATCACGTATTGAAACTGAAACGAAACTAAAAGGTGAGTTAGATAGGAGCCATGACTGGTTTGTAGCAAACAAACTCACTTTAAATGTCTAAAGAAGCAAATATATAATCTTTGCCTAAACGTATCGATTATCGAATATAGGCAGTGATCCAAATATATCTATAGGTCATCAGAAAATTAATCGGGTTAGGTCTGCTATAAGCCTTGAGGTGATCGTTGACGAACAATGAAAACTTTACATTGATGTTATCAGCAAAAAGATTTCTAAGAGCAACGGCTTAATAGAAAGAACATGCAAAGCCATTCTTTTCTAATGAAACCTTAGTAACCCTGGGTAAAACAATCATTTAGTCTCACTTCAATTATTGTTATGTAGCTTAACTTGGATGAATTGTAATAAAGAAATAGAAACACAATCTACGTTACAAAGATTACAAAATCGCGTAGCTGAAATCGTAACAAATTCGACCTACGAAATAAGTTCAAATGATATTTGCAATTCCCTTGGCTGCTAAGCATTCTAAGATTCGAACAGATGGCCATTTTGATGTATAAAACTTTTAATGGTCTGACTTGTTGTCTACATAGCATCAGTAAGAAGCTAAATCTTACCAAACTTAAAACTCGTTTCACGAAGAAATTTTTTAGTTATTATGGTGCCAAAGTTTGGAATATTTTACTTTCTCATTCAAAGAACTTAAATTCAACCGAATCTTTTAAGCACAATCTCTCTGTGTTTGTTAATTTTTATAGCCTTGTGTTGTAGTATTTATATTCGTAAAATTTGTAAAATTTTTATATTAAATCGTGATATACTGTAATAGTTATTTAGTATTATTTAATCTAGTAGGTAAATGCCATATATCTTTTTAAAACTAGTCACTTGATTTGTAAATGAAGATTAATTAGAAACCCGGCCCTTTGAACAGTAGCCTTTTTTATATTTTGTATTATAGCTGATTAGATTACCGTATATTAATATCGTTAAATAAATAAATGAATAAGTGAACTAACAAATAAGTAGGTAAGTAAGTAAATAAATAGATAAATAAATGATAAATAAATAAGTAAATAAATAAAAAAGGCGCTGGCGTGTTTTGAATGAGCGTCATCATCTTGGCAAGCGAATAAATAAAATTAATGATAAAGAGAATGTTGCTGAAAAACTATTTGCAGTTGGGTTATTTCCGAGCCTAAAGTGGAAACAAAACTTAAACATACCACAAGTTTGCCAGTTAAGGATTGCTCCTGAAAGTTTAAATGAGGAGTACTTTCGATGAGTGAGTTATCTCGCTTTTACCGGCCCTTATATTCTGTATTAATATAATACTATTTTATAACAATAGCAATAACAACAACAACAATAACAACAACAAGAACAACAATCACAATCACAATAACAATAATTAATATTTATACAGGTTAATTTATTCAGAATTAAATTATTCTGCTATCAATCGAAGACCTGTACTAACCTAGATAAAAATTTGTACAGTGAAATCCCTAAAACTATTATACGGTTAAAATAATTTAAATTATTACTAAAATTAAAATAAAAGAACAAGTACATCACTGCTAGATCTATCGTCAGTCCCGCCATGAAAGTCATTGCTGGAATTTAAATGTTCTCAGTTTAGCCTTGAACCTTAATAAACTTTTTTCGTCTCTGATGTCTTTGGCTAAGTTATTAAAAAGTAGGGCTGCTTGAACGGCTTCTTGCCTGCTGTAGTTTAAGTAACGAGTGATTTCCTCTTGTGTTCTTTCCATGGTCTATCAGTTGGAATTGTTCCTCAGAGATTTTTTGTTCCAGGTTATTAAGAATTTTAAAAACATCTACTGCAATTCTTTGTTTGCAAGTCAACTCAACACTGTCCCAGTGTCCATTGCTATTACTCGACTTGCTTTGTCTTGTACGGATTGAAGTTTCTCCCTCGCTCCTTTTGGCAAACCAGGTTGCAGTGAATAGCAGTAGAGCAGGATCGGGCGAATCATGGTCATATAAATTATTTCAGCTACATATGCACCACTGTCTATTTCAGCTACATATGCACCACTGTGAATGTCGGATGGCATTTTTACACATGCTGAAGCATTTTTGTATAAATTTCGTACATAGTTTTGGAGGGATAAATGGTTGTCAAGAAAAACTCTAAGGTACTTGTACATTGTAGATTCGTATAATATAATAATAATAATTCAGAAACATGCATAAACGTCTGGTTTGCCAATTTTGTCAACTTTATTTTTGGCAAACAATAAATCTACCATGGAATATAAATCTAAGATAACAATATACAATAAATCTAATGTGATGTACCAAAAATTGACAAGGCACAAATTGGATCGAGTCCCATGTAAGTTGCTCACCAATAAAATATAAGTTAAATAAAGGTTAAATTAAGCTTTAAAAAAATAAAAAAATTAAACAAGATATTAAATATTAAACAATTCTAGTTACCGTATGTGAACTAAGCACGTCAGGATTAAAGTTGCTAACTATTAAGGCAATGATCGAGTCAAGTAATTTCAAAAGTTCTTTAAATCTGTTTTTATTTTTAATCACAGGACATTTGGTGTGTTCTCCAATGCTCATTAACGAGTAAAATCACGGTAAAAAGAAAATACATACAAGAAAACAAAGCCTTGCATGTTGTTTCTTGCCCACTTTTCATTAGACCGCAAATTAGTCCACTACGGAAAAGCGTGTTAAGCCATTGATATCAAGTCTGAGATGATCTTGGGCTAATATTTATTGCAAAGAAGACAAATAGTCATTTTCTATTTTAATGGTTTGTAGATAGTCAAAAGGTTTGGGAAAGGGTTTTTCCAAATGGTTTTTAGTTAATGGTTTTTCCTAGCATAAAAAGCATCGGCTTGTATCCCTTATTCCCTTGGGTTTTCTTTTGTTTTAACTTGTTGCTTATTACCCCCTGCATGCTATCATTCCCTTGTGGCCTCTGCCGGATCCTTCCTCTTTTTGGTTAACTGATCGACGTTTTAAAATAGCAAATGACTATCCATCATTTACATCTCATTAGCCAGTTTGTTATCGATTTTTAAATCCTATTGGTCACCTTTTTGTCACATGATTTATTCTCAATGTAAAAACACCACCTATTGTTTTCCATTTTACATTTCACTCCGCCAAAGGGTTTTCGCTGGAAACGTCAGTTTAACTATTCTTAAGTTCCGGCAGTTTCCCAAACCTTTTGACAATCTTCCAATAGGCCGTGTACACACAAAAATAATAAGTTATTACACGCATAATATTTTACACTATATACAAGCTACTTATAGGGAAGATAACATTTACATCAATAAAAGATGGTCGATAGGATTAGTAATTATTAATTGACATCAGTTGACGTTTGAAATGAGCTACAGAATTTGATAATTTTATTTCATTTGAAAGATTATTCCAAGCCACTGCACCTCTAGAACTGAAGCTTTTTTCATGTAATTAGTATTTGGTTTAAGAAGTTTAGGAAATTTGCTGAAATCTTTTAAAACCGTTAGCTAAGTAATTGGGCTACATCCCTTAACTTATTTTGAATATTAAGTTACAAAGTTGTTGTTTTCTTGTTAATTCAAGATTTTGCATTTCAAGAGACTTTAATAAATCAGTAGATCAATATTCGTAACCACACTTAGCTACTATTCTTGCAGCTCTGTTCTGTAAACGCTGTGTTGTCAGTTAATATTCCTCCAATAGAGCTAATTCACATACATCGCGATGCAAACTTTCGAATAATTTAATTCTTTATTCTAACATAACTCTGATCTCGTAGACTTGAATTACAGATATGTACTAACAGAGGATCAGAAACCAGGGCCTTTCGGTAAAGTAGAAGGACTAAAAGGATCCAGGCAACAAACATTTTTACTGCAAGGTTATCAGCCTTTCGTTAATGTTGGACGGCGTACTGGCATTCTGAGGTTAAACAGAAGACTGACGTTTTTACCTAAAGACAGAAATGGCATCCGAAGAACAACAATCAAGATAATTATCAAAACAGGTTACTGGTTGAAGCATAACGAGAAAATCAAAGTAGATTTCATTATCTTCCCATTACAATTTGGTGACGCTATACTACGAAAATTTGGAAGACAGCTGCGGTTTGGTTTGGTAAAGCTAAGTGACACTTTTGAAAGGAATGGAACTACGGCTAATTCTTTCCACAGATTCCTACGAGTGATAGCTCCAAAAGTTGATCCAATAGCATCTGAAGGTGCATTTTCCTCGATTAAAGGAGAGAAAGTAACGGATATTACGCTAAAAGGAATCATACAGCAGTATGTTTCCGATAAAAGTAAGTTAAGTTAAAAATATGTTAAATATAATACAATAATACAGTTGTATAACATAAAGTTATTATGGCTAACGCACTTGATTATTATTTGACGATGACTATTGTTAAGCTTACATCAGAACAACTCGAGGTGAATGCACGGAAGCTGTTTGGTAACATCGGTGAATAATATCCTTGCATTTAAACTGGGTCAAATTGTAAGCTTGACGGAAACAACAAGTTTCTCTTGTGAACCGAGAAATGGAATTTCTAAGTTTTTGCCTAATCCACGTTTGCACACATGTATCAAGGTTTCATCTTATACCAGATAAAATTGATCTCCCAATCATCCTTAAAAATAAATTGACCTGATTTCACTGTGCAGATATGTTTTTTTGTATAGTATGGTTTCGAGTGCAGTTTGGAAAAAACATACACGAGTGAATTCTTCAAAGACTGGTCAAAACGGCACGAGTCTAAAGGGCGAGTGCTATTTGAAGTCTTTGAGAAACTGACGAGTTAATATAATTTGGCAATATATTCACCAGTGAATTTATGTGAGAAGGCAGTTAGGGTGTACAAGTTACATTTACGTTGATGCCTTCATAATATTCACGTCACTGAGTTTCGATGAGCTATAAATAGTACATATAAGTAGTGATGTTAAATTTATATCAGTAAGCGAAGATATATATAAGTTATATATTTATAAGTAAACTATGATGCATTTATTTATCCTCTTTACTTTTGTAGAACCGAAAAAACAGTTTCATATTTGGTTTTTGAATTCCTTATTTTCAAAATCAGCATTAAATCGCCTGACCAGACAAGCTAAATGTGAAGAAGATGAATTTATTAAATGCCCTGTCAACCCACGATTTCGAACCATTAATGGCACGTGTAACAATTTTGAAAACCCATTATTTGGTTCCGCTCCAAACATCTTTAATAGATTGGTACCAGCGCGATATTTCGATGTAGAAGGAATCAACGATCCCATTGGGTTCCCTGATCAACCACTTGCCCCTGAAGTTCCCTCGCCTTTTGAAGTTGTACGAGACTTTATAAAAGAACAAGATAAACCGAGTACGAGCACTATTTATTCTCATGCCCTCATGCAATGGGGACAGTGGTTGGACCACGATCTTGATCTTTCACCTGAAAGCGAAAGCTCCGACAATTGTCAAGAAGTACCGTAAGTAAAAAAATCTAAAAAATATTGTGTTTGCAGTCAGGAATTCTAAACAATAAAAACATAAAAAGATTATAGTAAATTGAATGTAACAAGAGTTAATCTCGTTCGTTTACATTGTTACCATATCCAGCCTACCACATAGGCAGTAGACACGTTGAGTAAACACTTTAGGTCGCCATCAGAGTCTCTGGTGATCAGAGCGTAGGGGTGTACCACAGAATTACTGGACGCGGAATATGTGCTTGTTCACGTTACAGGGAGCAAATTGAATTAATTTTTGCCCTAATATATCCGCCATATTGGATTTATCCCTGCTTTCCCACTGTCAAAAAGTGGTTTGAACCTGAGGCTCAGCTGTTGCATTGTTTTCCTGTGAGGTGTTGACAATACCACAATAAGATTCACTAATTTAATTTCTTCAAGACATAACGGTATAATCGAAAAAAGAAAAAATAATCAGTAATGCTTAAAATAATCGTTTGTTTTTCAATAAAAGAAGTTCTGGGAAAAGTTCCTTTTCAACAAAATGGCAGATTTATAAGAGAAAATCAATGAAAAAAGGAGAACCTCATAGCTGACTCCTCCGGATTACTGGCAAAAGATTGGAGGTCGTATTCTATGTCTAATAAGTGGCGTACTCAGGATTATTAGATTGGGGTTGTTTTTGCCTCTCAAATTATTTTGATGTGTGTACTGGGTGAAATCAGCGAGGGAACCTCGACCAAGTAAGC
>JBAHVQ010000001.1:1856217-1870474 GCA_036872915.1 Nanipora kamurai
AGGCACATTTAATATCTGACTGTATATATATATATATATATATATATATATACATACAGAATATATATATATATATATATGTTTAGAAATAACAGGTATATCTTTTTCAATTTGTGTATCTGTTAATGATTCAACCAAAAAACGATAATATACTCTTCTTTACAACTGATAAACCTAAAAATAAAGTGCTGTTGCAAATCAGTACTTGGCAGAAATGTCCCTCTATAAATCACATGTTATTTTAGACTTTCAAAGCGGGGTTCCGAATCCTCTATTTTGGCCCCCGCGAAAGAAACTCTAGCGTCTTCTTCAAGGCATTTTAACGGGCCGTCTCTTCTTATCAAACCATAATGAAGTCCAGAACATAACAGATAAATTCTTAAAATATTAGTTTGGATGATCTCGATCTTCCCCTTCATAGCATTTTTTTTAAATGCTAAGATAGCTAGATGGAAGATCATCAACAATATCTACCGATACTGTTAAAACTCCGAAGGTCTAACCATTTACTTCTATTTTTTGCTTTAGTTGTAAAGGAACATCGATGGATTATAAGCCTCCCTGCTTTACAATCTTGCCACATAAATCATCTAAATGTATTCACTTTACAAGGTCAGCGGCAGTCTGTAACTCAGACACTCAGAAACTAACAACTCGAGAGCAAATGAATGCAAATACAGCTTTCATTGATGGATCGCAAGTTTACGGGTCAACTCTTGAATTGGCAAATGCTCTAAGAGATTTTCCACAATTACTGTTGTATTTGAAGCATATTAGTTTTGTTATATTTCTCCTCCGAGGAAAAAAATTAAAGAAGCAAAAAAATAGGGTGGAAATATAATAAAAGAAAGTTTGCGATTTTATTCTCTTGCTGTAAAATATTTTAGTTTAACGCGCGTTCGGCTGCCAGTCCGCTGTCTTGGACAGCTGGCTATATTCCGCAATTCATTCCGTCACAATGGCAACGTACTCTTTGTAGTCGTTAGAACAAATGTATTTACCATGCTGTGAAAGTTTGGTGATCATGTCGAAAATGGTTTTCTAATTAAAATCGGTGCACTTGTAAAGTTCCAGGCTCCAGAAGACGAAAGAAAAGCCCAATCTGAATGGTGATAAATATTGCTGGGAAATCAGTTTTATGACATTCCAGTCATACTTAACCATTTATTTCCAGTATGAACGTTTTGGCAATTTCGCTCATTTCTGGAAGTAATGGTTACCTTAAGAGACAGGAAAGACACCTATTACGATACACATTACCATATGTCCTTGTTTCCTCCGCTTTCTGTTAGCTAATCGACGTCTTCTTTTCCAAAGTGTACCTTATTACATGAAATTTTCTCAGCAACTTAATTTAGCGATTTTGAATTGGCGATATTTCGTGACACTGAATTTTCACGATTTAACTGTGAAGTGTGAATAACTTTAAGTGTGATATACTAATCTTGGTGTATTCACGTTACATTAGCCTCATTAAAAATTAATTTTCGTAAATAATTTTTGCGACATCTTTTCTTTGAATAACGCGAAAATGAGATGTCGCGAAAATTGCATGTACTAAGGTAAATTAAGCCTATATTAAATTTTCTTTTATTTATTTCTAGCCAACAAAGGTCTCCTTCGAGTTCGTCAATTCTCGCACGGTTATTTATTACCAAGTGACCATTCTGAAATGCTGTTTCCAAACGATCTTTGTCGCAAAACTGGCGGCTGTTTCTTGGCAGGTGACGTGAGGGCAAGTGAGCAAATGGCTTTGGCCTCGATGCACACCCTGTTTGTTAGAGAGCACAACCGAATTGCCAAGGAACTGTTAAAAATCAATCCACACTGGAGCGGAAACAAGACATATCAGGAAGCAAGAAAAATAGTTGGTGCTATTCTACAAAAAATTACCTACGAAGATTTCCTTCCTGTGCTGATAGGACCTCATGCCTTGTCTCGATATTCTGGCTATAAATACTGGGTGAACCCAGGTGTAATCAATTCCTTTGCTGCAGCCGTCTTCCGTTATGGCCACAGCACCATTCGACCCTTTTTTGATATTGTAGACGAACAGTTTAAACCAATTGGTTCCCCAATTCCTCTCAAGCATATGTTTTTTAATAACACTTTCATTAACAAATATGGCATAGAACCCCTTTTGCTAGGCATTTGCGTCAACGGATCAGAAAAAGTCGATCGCAGTCTCGCCACAGGTATTTTAAATCATTTGTTTGAACGTCCAAATTCTCCTGGATTAAACTTGGCAGCGTTGAATATCCAGAGAGGACGAGACCACGGGCTGCCGGGATATAATGAATTCAGGAAATACTGCCACCTGACAGATGCAAAAACATTTAAAGACACAGCTAAAGAAATTACGTCACCAGAAACCAGAAAAATTTTGTCAAAGCTATACCACGACAATCCATCAATTGCAGATCTCTGGGTTGCTGGAATTGCAGAAACTCCATATCCGGGCACTGAACTTGGCCCAACATTTACTTGTATTCTCAAGGAACAGTTTCGTCGATTTAGAGATGGTGATCGATTCTTTTATCAAAAATCAGGCGTATTTTCAAGTTCCCAATTTAAAGAAATTAAGAAGTCTTCCTTAACTCGAGTTCTCTGTGATAATCTCAAGAAACCGGACTCTATGACTATGCAATCGAATATTTTCCGAGCAGCCAACTACCAAACTCGTAGAGTACCATGCCGCCACATTCCTGGGATAAATCTTAACAAATGGAAAGGTGAGTTGCACGGATATTTAACTTTCGTTTAAGGTTTTGAACTCAGTTTCATTGGAAGTCAGATAGAAAAATCATGCATGACGTGATATTCACCGTTAGAAGAAACTTCGATACCTTTACGATCATAAATTAATTTATCCACAGCATGAACTAAGAGAAGAGTTTTCGGTATAGCAAGGTGGAAGGGAACAAGAATATAGAAAAGAAGCTTGAAAGGGGATTTCCAATAGATACGAAATGCCTAGGTGCCCGATGAAACATTTTGTTCGTTAATTTTTTGATTCGAGTTCGATAATTTTTCTTTAAGGAGTAGGAAAATATTCAGCCTTCAAAAAGAAACCAAAGGCACTCCTGGTTTAACAACTCCTAAGACTAAAAAATAACGTAATCCAAACTCTTGTGATGAATATAAGAGCCCAGCAGAAAATACGAAGGAAAGGCATGATTAAAACAGCAAGAATATATATATATATATATATATATATATATATATATATAATATTTATTAAATTCTAACGTTTCGTTGCAAAACTTGCAACATCTTCGGAGATTAAATTACAATTGTCATGTCTTGCCTTTTCTCCGTTAAACTTTCAACATCCAAATATCAAATTTACTCATGAATCAGAAAATAATTATTGTCTCCCTTTCCTTGATATCCTTATCAACCGTTCATCTGGCACCTTTTCCACATCTGTATACCGTAAACCCACGTTCACTTGTCTCCTTACTAATTGTAATTCTTTTATTCCTCTTACTTACGAAAAGGGATTTTTATTCACTCTCCTTAAACGCTCCTTCATTCTATGCTCTGCATACTCGGCTTTTCTTTCTCAGCTTGAAAATCTCAAACAAATTTTTATGAATAACAGTTTTTCGACAAGATTCATCGACAGTTGCTTCAGTTCTTTTTTCGACAAAAATTTTTTCGTCTGCTATCAGGCCATCTACTGTTCCTAAGCGCCTCATTTATTTTTCACTACCTTATACCGGGTTGCATTTTCCACAAGTTCGAACTCAGTTAAGGAAAATCTTCTCGCCTTCATTTCCTCACATCGCTCTTCGCTTCGTATGATATGGTTTTCAAACCTTTATCCTTTAAGTGAAAGCCTGCTTATAGCTAACGGCGCTACTCTTTATTTTGATCTATCTTCGACGTCTCAATTCATTCTGACGTATTAATTATCATAGCTTTGCTCCACTGTAACTTTTGTTTTTATCCTGACATTACAGTGGTTAACGGGTGTAATTAATATGCCTTTCTTACTGTATAATCACCGTACTCTGATCATTGTAATTTAATCTCTGAAGATGTTGTAAGTTTGGCAACGACAATTCTAATTAAATAAATATTGTATATATATGGTCGCTGTTTAATCATACCTTTCCTCCGTATTTTGTTGGGCTTTTACATTCATCACAAGACTACGTTTCCCGCCTGGTGAATCTACTGCTAATCCAACAAAATATAAAAGGAAATAAGCAAAACTGACTTAATCTTTAAATAAGTAAAATATCAATGAATGGTGACAAGTGTGCTAAAGGAATAGAAATTGTGAATTAAACTTAACGCTTCACGGAATTATGGGTGTGATTTGATGTAATCGTTTTACAGCTATTAATTACAGTTTCCAAACAAATTAGATTATTAAACTGGAGCATTAATTGAAGTATTTCCAGATATGTAATTGGTTTAGCGGTCGTTGGATCTCAGCCATTATACATGGTCTTCAATTCGCTTGGATGTTTAACGATCTTCCGGCCGTTTGTTTTTTCCAAATAAAATCAGCAAGACAGCAGTGTTCGAGGGTTGTTTTCGATAAAACATTCCACTCATGCTTGACGGATACGATGATTATAGGAAACTCGGCCCTACTCGCCTCGTTGGTTATACGTCGTCTCGTATCCAACGCGCTCTCGTGGAAAATTGTTAAATAGCTCACATTAGCCAAACACTACCGTAAATTATATTTGACACCACTGTAGTGGATCAATGATTTGTTGTTTTTCTTTCAGATGTCACCGTGTAAAGACTGAATCCTGCCCCGGTATCTTTGCACAAAACGCCTTCGATTTCTTTGGTGCGCATGTCTACAACAACATAAATGAACATCCTTTTGTGAAATGTTTTTATAGTTCTATCTGTGATGCATTTTGTGAAGCTTAAAGTACCTGTGGTTACCACACGTTATTTTAGTGTAATTCTTTAGGGATAAGTTTGGCAGTAGTAAAAATTAGTGTTTTTCCTTAATATTTTTTGGAAATCTAGTCAACTGACCTCCCTCTCCTAAACCACAAACAGCAGTGTTTTATATAGCGAGTAGTGCAAAAAATTTCAGAATTGATAAAACGCGAGTTTTGAGTGTTTTAAGCAATAGTTAAAATATGAGCGGCCGATCTTTATGGGCATTTATATAAAATTGTATATAAAACCATCATCTTAATTATCAATTTAATTCAACAAAAATTCAGAGTTCCAAGTTTCCTACCTATTGTGTGAATCATTAACTCCATCTTTTCCTAAGACTGAATTCAGTTCTGCCCACTTACTTCTTAAGAGAACAAAGCTTCAAGGATGACAATTTTATCAGCTATAAAAACCTTTGCACATGATCAAATACGTGCATGCATTTGGACAATATATTTATTGACTGTTGATAAGTTTTTGAAATCAAGATTAGATCGCACATTCTATGTACGGGCATGATATCTTGGAAACACAATACTGGCCTCATTATAACGAAATGATTTCCTTCCTCAACTCTCAATACGTCGTTCACAAAGTGGAAATTTTCTAGTGGTCCATTTTATTAAAAAAAATTACTACACAGTGCTGAAGGATAGTAAACATTCATAGTTTGTGACAAAATAAAGAATCTCTTCTTGACAAAATGGTTACAACAATGAGAAAAAAGATCGAGTTAATCCTTCAAGGCTAAATCTCGTCCACGATTATGGATTTTCTCCACAAATTAACTAACGGAGCGGGAGGTCATGAAAGTAAACATATCTTGATGCAGTTTTTCAATACAGATCAAGACGTGAAATACAAAGGTCTGTTCAAAAAGTCTACGAGCAAAATAATTTACCATAAAGTATGAATATACGAGGTAAAATGTGTTAAATTATATTGATTATGGGTAGATTGTAATATATTTTAAAGATGTGACTAACAAAATGAAGTCTGTTATTGTTATATTTGAACAAAATCCCTTAACCAACTAAGCGATTTTTTCTCGGTAATAGATCTGTTGGTCACGTTTTGACTGGCGAAAAATAAGAGTTTTATACATTCTGAAATGAATATGGGACATGCGTTAATTGGAGAAACGTAAGCGTGAGTAGTAATTGCAAGGACGTAGTAGGGATTTGACCAACACTTGTTTCGTTTAAATATGGTGGAGGGGGTGGCGAATGTGACTGCAGCATGGTAAGGTCTTATATGAGACGTAAAAATGTCCCAACTTGTCCACATGTGTTCGCAACATGTTTGTAGCAAGTCTGTCAAGATGTTCTAACAACACTGTTACTTCGTCAAGCGGGTACGAGCATGTTGTGACAACCTTGATGACTGTGTCGAGGAATTTCAGACTTGATGAGACACCTGGTGACAAGTGTGCACTACGCAGTCGTGAATGTTGTCACAAATCTGAACAACCAGTTCCAGACTTGGCCGCAAAGTCCACAGTCAAAGGTAAAGCTGGAAAAATAAGTGCATAAACACTTTCTTCAAGGAAGAAGTGAGAGCACAAATGCTTCACTAAAACACTTATCAAACAGTAAATATATTGCTCTACAGTGTTTAAATACAGGGCATGATTTCTTGAATTTATGCTTTTTGTACAAATGTTTCCCCACCAAAAAGTTCTCATCCAATCAAACGCTAGTAGTAGTGCCTTGGATGTCGAAACATGCCCTCCTTGACGAGTTGATCAAAATGAAGTAATTTTGCCCTCTTTGTTATGAGCAGATGGAGCGCCACTTGGCAGGACGACTGTGTCCGAAATAATTGAAACATAGCTAGCTACGTAAAGTATGGACGGAACGAAATTATTTTTCTATTCTACTTTTGAGAACATATATAATTCGCAAAATAGATAACATTTTGTTCGCGGCATTCTTTAATAAAAATAATTATGTTCGCCTGAAAGACGTACTACAACATTTTCCCTTCATTAGAGCAAAAACGATGTTTATTTGAGCGATTAGCATCTTCAATAGAGCTTTTCAAACTTCAATAACGACAATCAAATTTCAATAATGATAAAAGTAAATTCATTTACAAGTAATTAAATATTCCGGTAAATTGAAGTTCAATGACGTGAAAGTAAAAATATGGTAGCGTCTCCCACCTCTGTGAGTAGGGGTCAATTCTGGCTCTGTGCGGTTTTCTGATTAAAATTTACCTTGGGCACATGTGAGAAGAGTGTTGTCCAGTTTGACTCTACCAAACATCACAGGTTTTCTCAGGGCACTCCGGTTTACTCCTGTGGTAACACTGGACCCACGAGGGATGGCCCTTACCGGACATCTAGGGAGGACAGCGTAGTTTAGCTGATAGGGTAATCCAGTATAAATAAAGGAACCTACCCCTCTCTTCACCTTTAAAAGTGACAAAATCAACGACATAAAATAAAAAGTCATTGAGCGATAACGCATATATATTGATATACGTTGTATGAAGAAGACTGGTAATAACAGTTACCAAGTCTGGTAATGTCTGCAGGAAATTGTTGCCCAAAATATAGCACTGGGAACGTCGTTTACAGGTGTGTGCGGCTAGAGTAACCGTTTCGATTACTGAACAAAGGACACAGAGAATTTCGCAGGATAACAGAATGTTCATACTGGTTTTGAAGACCAAGAAAGACAATATCTTAGAATGGAGGATGTTTTAAGCTTCAATCGCCCAACTGCAACAAGGATAACATCCAAACACTGTACATTCGAGAAGGAAGGGTTAAGAGTCCTTATAAACCTTATCTTATCTTCCTGCGATATTCGCTCCCTCCTTCTTGGTTCAGTCATTGTAACGTTCAGTCTAATCGCTCACATGTGAAAACAACTTTTTAAGTGTTATCTTGTGTAACTGTATGTGCATCATATACCCACACGTTATTGCTAATTGACTTATTCTATTTTGTTGATTTCCCATTTTTCTTATTGAATTTTGATTAACGCTAATGAAATTCCACACATGTTAATGTTTTTACATTGACTTTAATGAACTTCAATTTAACGGAATACTTAATAACTTGTTGTGATTGAATTTCCTTTTAGCACTACTGAAATTCGATTGACGTTATTGAAGATTGAAAAGCGCTGTTGAAGATGCGAATCGTTCGAATGAACATCGCTTTTGCTTTGATGATGGGCAAAATGTGTATTAAACACACATTTAACGTAAACTCTGCTCTATGTTTCCATCGTTTTAATATTTTTCTTAAACCCCTTTATCTTATTTTACACTTTTATTTATTTTTTGGTAGACCCGGTCTTTGCCGCTGTCTGTAAAGCACGCTCAGGGACCAGTGAGATAATTTGCAAGCAGGTTTAAGAAAGCGCAACTCAGTCTATGGAAAAGGCAACTTGCCTACCAAAGCTAGCAAGAGTCGCGCGGTTTTGGAAGTTTTAGGAACATGTCACACGACGTTGTCGAACAGATCTCGAACGGAACGCGGTGCAAAGTTAATTTTGATGCACATTGACCCGATCACATTACCTTCAGATCAAGACGTGAAATACTTTAAATTTTACCAGCAGTTGTTGTCATAACTTCAACTACAATGGGATAGTGATATTACAAACGTGGGTAAAGAAGAAGGTCATACCTCTCTATATACTGAATAACCATCGATAACGCCAATAGTAGGTTTCCCTTATTACGTCAGCTAAATACGACTGTCAGAATACTTTGCAGCAATTTCTTTCTCAAGCAAATTTATAATTCCCAGGCAAAGAGAACAGATATTCAATTAAACAGATTAACATCACAAACAAGATTTCGAACAACAGACTGGTAGTGGTATTCAGCAAATCAATAAGAGGAACCGGTCATCGTACTGTTTCCCTTCCTATGAATTAATTAAAGTATCGCTTGATTTTTCTTAAGAGATTCTTGCATCTTAAGATTTTCAGTTATCAAAAAATAAAATATAGAAGATACGTCCAATAATTTTAAATGGTCCACACGCGCAGAAGTCGATTGAAAGGATGCACGGAACAAAACGAGAAGTATTTCACTAAACAATTTCAACGGTATATAGCGCATGATTTTTGCACGATATCTCACACTTATTTCACGTTTTTGCCTGCTGTCTGGACAACATATAAAATATATTCTGAAATCCTTTGAACTACAATTCGTCGTCAGAGAAAACTTTGTATTGGTAACCAAGGCTATTCCATAAAACACTATTCCAGTGGGGATCGTCAGCTAGGAACGACCAATTTTCCAAGAGCGCGAAAAAATGCATAAATTGAAAAAACCTAAAATATGCACATTAATTTCAAGAGGCAAAAAATCCCCCTAGAAACTAATTATTTCAGATGAACGTTTCGTATCTCATTATGGGTTAGGGTCACATATACGTAGATCAATTCGAGTACCACTGTGGCACGCTTTGGGTTGACCCTACAAAATCTAAATATTTTTACCGCAGTTTGAAGGACTTTCATTGAAGCACATGACAATTCTTGACCGAAAAACTGGACTAGCGTATTATTAATCGTGCGTTTAGTTGCCTATTTTCTGCCCGATTTCGGCTGAATTCAATTTTTTGGCAGCACTGATTATGGGCACAATTTTGCCAAATTTGATCACAAAGCCAAACGTACCCCAGGCAAGAGACTGTTTATCATATCTCGATGATATACCGGTCTAAATTGGTTTTCGTCTAACAAATATTTTCGCCAAAAACCAACTAAATTCGATTAAAATTTGAATCTTCGTCTATTACTTGATGCGACCTCCACCAAAGTAAACAACAAGGCCAAAATATCGTGTTATTTTGACTTTTCGGTTCCATAAAAAGTCATGGGTAAATCGATTATCAATCGGACTTTAAATGATGTCCCTTAAATCAGCTGCAACTTTAGAGTAAAGTAGAGCCTTATTTCAAAAGATTAGCTCCTAGACGTAAAACTACGTCTCAGCGCCACCACAACGCCTCGCGCAAATAAGACATCGTAACCCTCGGAATATAACTGGTGAGGAAGTACAAGTCATTCTCGCATTCTCCAAGTTCTGTTTTGTTCTAAATACAATTTCAACTACCTTTACAGCCGCTGTAACACTCGTGTAAAGTACATAATACACTATTTCTTAATTTTAAAACGGTTTCCCTCGAAACTCATGAATTCACACTTTAAAAAGATATTTCAAGGATTCACGATTTTACACGTTTTGGATTTTGTGGATTGCTAGCGCTAAATCAGTCAATTGAGCTCTAAATGAGTCAATTGAAATTAATTCAAGGACATTTTTTGTTTTTGATTGCACAACGTTGAGTGGATGTTGCAGCTTCGCATTTTTCAAACTTTGCAAAATCTTCATCAATGTTAATACCAGCAAGTAATTCATTTACCTAAAACAGTTGTAAAAATACATTTTTTCTTCAACTTGCATGTAAAATTTTTTTTTAAATATGCATAGAGCATGCACAGCATGTGTTATGTTTTGACAACCTAGTATTAAGTTAAAATTGGTAACACTGTTTTATAACATATTTTTCTGGCCTTAAGCTCTCTCTCATGATAGTTGCTATATTAGTTGTCACGTTTTCTACTAAAACCACCGTGATTCCAACTGATAACAGATTTTCAGGTAAACTCCCGCCTTAAGTCAACAATTACTTGCCATGTCAGGATCAAAACGTCTGCTTTTCCCTAA
Source organism: Nanipora kamurai (assembly GCA_036872915.1). Lineage (NCBI taxonomy): Eukaryota > Metazoa > Cnidaria > Anthozoa > Scleralcyonacea > Helioporidae > Nanipora > Nanipora kamurai. The sequence continues at coordinate 1,866,841 of JBAHVQ010000001.1, forward strand.
AGGTCTTCTGGAAACATCACCCAATACGCCTCACACTCGACAACTTTTTTGCCGGCTGGTTAATCATTTTAGGAAATTTTGAGTCTTAAAATTTACCTTAAGACCCAACAGCGACCAGTTGCGAAAAATGCTACTCTGGGCCCTCCGGCTGGGACTCGAACACGCGAACCTGCTTGGTCATATTGTTAACAATTTTATAAAAAGTTTAAACCGGAGTTTAATCACTTGGTATGTCTATTTGTCATGGAATCTCGAAAAACTAAGGTCGGGTCGTATTCGCCAAGAGGTAACAGAAGAATCGATCGAGGAGGAAGCAGTAAGGTGCGTTCTATCACAAAATCATGTATACTCGCGGGGAGGTTTGTCCGAAATTGACGCACTGGGGGTGGCTGGTAGCTTTCCGAATCAACCGAGCAAAGCAACTTAAATAAAGAAATGGGTCAGAGTCTTGCATACGTCAGAGGTCAGTTTGGCTCGAACTCACCACCTTAATATGTCAGCAGATGAGTTCGGGAGAAGCCCACCTCTTCGGAACCAACAGGATACCCACTTTTACGCCAGGCATGGGAGAAATATTGAACTCAGTAGGACTGAATTAGGACTGTTTTCGACGGCGAAATAGTTGTCCCAAGTATGACGGTAAATGCAGTAAATGAAGAGATTTTTAAAATTTAGAAACACTGCTACTTAATATGACGTATGGAAAGCTCTGGTTTAATTGTGCAATCTCAGACCAAACCGGTAATGTGAACACAACCAGTTGGTCTAAATCCAGTCCAAGGCTGGTCCGAGTTTGCTGGGAACATATCTTTGAATCGAACCAATATCGATCTCAGATCGATCTAATTTTTTCAGTCTAGTGTGAGCTGGCTACATTTTTCTGCCTGTGCGTGAATTTGTTTTCTCTGGGTTATGTTAGTGACAGTAAAAATGGTGATAACTATAATTTATTTATTAACAAACTTGAAAGGAGTGGATACTCACTCCTTACAACGCAGAAATGCAGTACAAAGACGTCACCTTCTTTTCCCATTACTTCTTTTCACATTATGTACACAGAGACGCATATTGTGAAAAAGCGATTACTTTTTTATTATATTTGACAACCCAAAACAGATACCGCAGACTTGTAGGAGAAAATCAAGTATGTGCCAAGGCTGATAGTACGTCACATCTTGGATATACAGCATGCCACAGCTAATATGTAAGGATTCCACAGCATACTCCCCTATCATCACATCATCTTTCCATCTTTTGAAGAAGCTATTATATATTTACACCGCTAATTAAATTTTTCTAACATACAATTTTTAACAGGTATTAGCTCAGTTCAAATCCAGCTCCTGACTCGATTGAGTACAGTAACTTATGGCGCATTGTATTCGCGTCTTTATATTCCGGTAGTTTCAGTAAATTAACACAGGTGCTTGCTGAGGGAAGCCTGTCTTCAACGCCAGCCGTGTGAATAGTAAACGGAGGGTGAAGATCCTGTAACGAGAAAATAACGGGTGCATAATTTCGATTTTCTCGAAACGCAATTTACGTTCTTCTACTATTCTATCCATGAATGTCCAACGTTTTGCGTGATTTGCTCTAATAATTTTACATAAACTAGATAACCCTACAAATCAATATTGATGGTTTGGTTCCACATACAAATGAACTTATGTTACTTTTACACGAACCCGGGTCGGCTTACCATTCATGGTTATATTTTTTTCGTGTTTACATGAACCCGAGGCAACGATATCTGAATTGAAGTGGACACTTCTGTAATCCATTTTAGTTTTGTAGTCTTTCAGACAGACTATTAAATATTCGAGCATGATACAATACCACGGCCATAAAGTTGATAATTCTTTTCTTTGTAAGCGCTCGGACATGATATATATTAGTACAAGACTGAAAACAAACAAAGTTCACGGGGAAACAATGCTTACCTCAGCACTGCTTCATCACAAGCGCGGACCGAACACGAGTTATACTATTGCCGACACTTTACACGAGTCCGGTTCAAGTCAACCTGTGTATACATGAAAAACTGACAAAATTCTCACACCTTCATACCATGCCAACCTTAGTCTTAAAGTGGGTTGCTCGGGTAGGCAGGTTGAACAGTCTATCACGTAAACGATAACACCAGTTTTTTCGTAGACGGGTCGTGTTAACAGGCCGTTCACGAGATTCTTTTGTTCGAGTTTATCCAAGATGGACACCATGGGGTAATGTGTGAATCATCAATACCGTGTCAAGGTATTTGTCCATGTGTTATCTCATTCGCATGTCTCTCACAACTGAGTATCTCAAGTAAAGAGATACACATTGCAGTGTGATAAATGACATTCTCTACTACAGTTCTTTAGGCAAAGAAAAAACTGCATCATTGCTGGCAGTTTCGCCATGAAACAAAAAATTAAAAACCTAACCCGACTGATTTGAATTTACCCACTGTCGTCTAATTTCGCAAAGGTGAAGCAAAGGATGATATATTTCACAAATATTAAAATTTATTGAAAAAAAACAAACGATATTATGAATACGTGTTTCGAAAATTCTGTACTTGTAGCTTATCAGAGATGTTAAACGACATTTTCACTCTTTTAGATCTATAAAGATTACCTCAGCAAATATTATAATAAACAAATTACAGGTCATATTCAATTGTTGATTTGTACGAGATATCTCACTCCTTTGATTACTAATGAAGCAAGAATATCTCACGCATGCCCTCATGAAGTAATCTATATGCAGCGAACTCTACATAAGATAACTGGAACGCTAACTGCCAGTCACAGGTCCGATGACAAAACGAAGCAAAGATGGCCGCGCGTGGACAATTTTGCACGCCACTTTGCATCCCCTTAACGGAGCTAGACTTAACTTCTCATTTTTTCACACGACTTTTTAATTCAGTTTTTTGTTTGTTTCGACTTCTAACACATTTTCAACCACAGAAAATGAGTTCAAATACAGGAAATGTTTTCCATGACTGTTTTTTTAAAAGGATGTGCTGCGTGGCCTCAAATTGTCTGAAAATGGAAAGCGAACGGTAAAAAGATGTCCGCCATGCAGTTTCCTAGAGTGGTTTTTCAAGTGTTATAAGATTTTTGTTTTATTTGTCACATAAGAATTACATCTTGTGACTCAGTTTCATTTTTCAAAATGTATTTGGAATTCTTGACAATGTAATCATAATTGCTTTTTAAAGATATTTTTATGCGTATTTTTAACGAGAGATAATGAGTGAAGAGTGAATGAATGCGTAGGAAACTAAAACCGACGTGCATTACCACGTATATTGATTTCAAACTGAGTGTAAAATTGCCCTCGATGGGTGGCCACCTTGGCTTCACATTTGCATTGTCAGTTAGGTCCAGTTTTGGATACAAAGTTCACTGTCTGTAAGTGATAGGTTATAGGTATATTTCTTTGTTACCGACTGTTTACAAGGTCTTCTAGGGAACTGACTATGAAAAATTTGATGAGTATGGCAACAGAAAAGCCATCGGAACGATTGATTAAAACGTCTAACGATTGATTAAAACGTCTTTTTAGATGTTTTAATCAATCGTTCCGATGGCTTTTCTACTTCAGTTTATCGCAAACCCACTTTTACCGGATTATTCACCAATTT
>JBAHVQ010000001.1:1870574-1891506 GCA_036872915.1 Nanipora kamurai
AGTAAAGTTATCTTAAATGTTTTGAAGTTGTGTTTTTTATTATATATTTATTATGGCGTTACACTTTAAAGTTTTAACCTGGGCTATAATCTTTATTCTTTATTACATTTAATCTTCTCTCAATGTCAATGGTTAACGTCTATTACCATTCTAAGAATAGGAAAAATTAACTGTCTTGCACTTCTAGCTCCTGAAATTGAGTACCTGAATGACTTTTCAATAACATGGAATGATCTACTAGGCGTCTCAAAATAAAATAAATCAACTTTAGATGAAAAGTGAACGTTGGTCAAACTCGTTTATTCAGAAAAAACGAATTTCTAATCCCCAGACGGGGAGCAAACCCTCAACCTTCTGATGATCGCCAAGACGCCGTATTTGAAGTATCAGAATTGAGCAGGCGAGCTGCGAGTCGAGGGTTCGCTAACTTGCCTTGAGCCGAGAAATCGTTTTGCTTAACGTCCACTTTTCATTGGTAGTACGACCAAGCTCCTCCATGCACAACGTCTGTCTAACATTTAGGTCATAAATCGATTACGTCGTCTGAAATTAAATTCTCTTTATCTTAATATTTGTTACAGTGAGCCATCAATTAAATATAAGTAGTCCGCAGGTTCTGTTGTAGGGGGTACGTCTTCCCCTTCTTCTTCAACTCCAACAGTCCTGTCCGACCTTTTTCCTTGCCTTTTTCCCCCAGTCCTTTCAACTTACCTTGAATCCAAGAAGAGGAGGTCTCGAGCAGCTCGTCACAAATTTAAGAAGCTGTCTTCGTTGAACATCACTAAAACTTGAAACCACTTCCCAGAAATATTGTATGCAGATATGGTCTTCACTTAGACCACCTTGGTACGGCAAAAAATGTAAAACAAAAATTAAGATAATTGGTATGGGAGACAAAACAAAAATACAATGAGGTTGAATTCGAGATTGCAGAACGTTTTTCGGAATCGTGTGGTAAATTCAGTCGATATGAAATCAGGTAATGACCAAACTGATGAATTTTTGAGTGAATTTGCACGTACAGACAATTTACAAACTACCTTTAAAATCCCACCTAAATCCGGTAAGTTATCTTAGTAAAACAAATAAAAGACATGTCTCCAAGGAGCTAGATATTTTGACGGCAAAATATTTCATAATTAATTTAAATGGAAAAAAGTAAAATGAAAATCTTTACTTCTTTACATTTTTACATCTGAAACATCACTCAGCATCACCAACATTTAAAAAGCTAAAATGTTGATGATCCACCGAATCTGAACTTCGAAAAAAACCCAACTAATGTTTCGAGCGAACGCCCTTCACGTAAGTAAAATATTTGCTTTTCCCATGTCTGTTTTGGCAAAGTTTCAACCTTTCAGCTTATTATTCCACGTCACTTTACCCTGTCTACGTATCATTTGTAGATTTTACTAGCATTACTAATCTTTTTCAGGAGTACACTAACCTAAACGATTAACTTATTGAATCACCTTGTTCTACATAAACCTCATTGGTTTAAACCATTTTCTTCATGAAAAGTTTCTATTCCCAATTTGTTGGTTGAAAAATAAATTAATTTCTGCCGCATTTTAACATAACCAGCTCGTTAATTGTAGGGTTGCACGTGACGTTACGGCAGCCATGTTGGTTTGTAGATAAACAAGAACTTTATTTTAGATGCTCTTGTACCTAGTAACCAACATGGCCACCGGGCCTTTTTCTTCCATGCATTTGATTAGAGTTTATTTTAGCAAAATTTCCATACCTGAATACGTTGTGTGGTTCTTTAAATCTTCAATATCAATTGGAACCTGGGCGCCTGAGATTAACATCTGTATTTGAATAAACAAATAAATGAATAAATAAATAAATAAAAAAATAATTGTTAACGGAAAACTGCGTTTGTATACGCAAATGTCTCTCTTTACAGCACAACTGCTGTGTGAAAGCTTCGCAATATCAGGAAAACTTTGTGCTGTAGGCGAAGCTACCAGTTGAGTGTTTAGTATTGTTTTAGGAAAGGCCAGCTTTTCTTCATATTTCAAAATTCCTAAGATAAACATTGAGATATTAGTAAGTTCACCGAGCTACAATACTCAGACAAAGTTTCGGAGTGCAAAACAGGAATCGAATTCGTAACCCTCTGAGTGCCGGTGAGATACGTAAGTCAATAAAGTATTGGACTGTAGGTGGAAGAGCAAGGATTATACGTGTCGAGAGGTCTTTTGTTGGATATTTTTTACTGTGACGTATACGCACATGAGCTCTTTTAATGCGAGTATAATGTTAACTTTTTAATGTTGACTCACCAAAATGCAGTAAGTCATCTGATCGGATACGATTTTTTTTCGTCGCTGGAACGCCTCACATTCTCCCGAAAACCCACGATTTAAATGGTGATAACTGATAGTCAAAATGACGAACATAAATTTAAGTGCCATGATTGCTTTGTTTATCATCGTGATGCGTTCTCTCAGGAGGCACACATGCCATTTCAACGACATTGCCTGAAGCAAACGTTGAGAAACAAAAGAAACATTTCGAATATCTCCTGGAAAGTTTTGAAACTCGTGTAAAGATAGTTGCACACTCAGTGGATGTCGCACCACAGCAATCACAAACAAGGCTTCGCTATTCTACGCTGACTTTAATTGTACTTCTTTACTGGGAGTCGAAAGAGCACAGACGACCATTTGATTATGTGTGAGTTTGCTAGTCGCTCATTGGTAGTTTCACCTATCACATCAACGCTAAAGTCACACTCCTTTACGACAACATGAACTCGCGTGCAAATGCACAGGAAAAATCAAACAGGCTTGATCGATGCAATTTTTGTTGCATACAGAGAGTTTCTTTCTTTGCAAAGAGGTACGACATTTCTTGCTTGTATTTAAAATCGCTCCCTGTCGCCCAGGTATGCAGTTCTTTAATAATACCAAATTTTTTCGTTGTTCCAAGTCGGCGTGTCATTTTTTTTCTTTTGGTCAAGAAGGGTAGAATTTGTAAAAAGAGCATTAACGACTAATGGTACCAAACATTAGAATGAATTGCAGTCAAAATAAGGACTATCCACAAAACAATTTATTGCAAACCTGCACTTCATTGTGATCAAACATACGGAGCCACGAAATATTAATAACCGTGGACAATCCGGAACAGAAGGCATTACAGTGAGGACGGATCTACAAAGAAAAGTAGATTTACTTTAATCTATAAAAAAATTATTTTAAAGGCGCCTTTACCTTTACACGGGCGAGTTTTGCTTTCTTACTTGATAGTTTTTTGTCTTTTGTCCAAAATATGAACACACGTTTTTTTGAAGAGAACCAAGTATGTATTATTCAATTACGGACACTCAAAAATAAGTTTCCCACAACGATAAGACGCTGAAACATTTTTCGAAGCGAATCAAACAAAAGCTGAAAAATGGCAGCGTTTTCTGAGTGTAATATAAATATTACACTCATGGACCATTTTAAATTTTTTAAAATTGATTTTCCCAAAATTTCAAAATTAATCTATACACGAAACAAGCAATTCCGCGAGAGTTCACATCCCTCATTCGTCAGAGGCATGGTACAATCTAAGACCAAACTACAGGAATAACATTTCAAACATACTTGTTTGTTTAATCTGTAGTCTGCCATCAGGTAAATGTATTCGATCCTGTTCTGCTTTGTAACAAGAATGTCTTTGCCTCCTGGTTTTAATTCAACTACCTGATAAACATGAAAACAAATTAGAATTGTTGCTAGTGTTGAGAATATAAATGTAAGGAACTGACAAATGTAAAGTCTTGAACTTGACGTATATAATCCCAGAAGTAGACATAAGAAATAGATGTTATCATAATCAATGGAGATATGGTCGGGTAACTCGGTAGAAGTCTGTGTTGTAAGTTTTGTTTGCCTTTATGGTAACTTGTGCACATTGAGAATAATGTATTTTTGGAATAATGAAGCAATCATCCAATAACAGCGTTCGGGCTCAATCACTCAACCGCGCTGTTTAAATTTTAATGAGCCGAAAATAAAAGATTTGTGCTCTGTGAGACCCGTACCAACAAAAAGCTGAAGCTCGTTACAAGAGCTTTACTATTTATCCAGTTTCCAGATTTTTAAATTGACTATGATGTATATTTTTTAACTAAGATATATTTTTGACTAAGATTTTTGACTAAGATATATATTTTTTCTAGTTCTCTATAACAGCCCGAGAGGAAATATTTTTCTATACGGACGGACCAAAAACGGTAAATAACGTACTTATATTTCATTCTGCCTGGGTTGTTTTTGTTTCCGTTGCTCTATTGCCCAGTTCATTGTTTAAAGTGTAAATGTCATAATTTTCTGACTTAATTATTTAATAAAGTTCGGTGTTATCGTGGTAAACTTCTTTCAACTCTATTTTTTAATCTAAAACAATAAACTAAAAACCGTTTTTAAAAAGTTTAATGGCGATAAAATATCACTTTCGGACGGTGGTCAGATATAGTAAAGACCGCCCGCTGCCGTAGCCAATCATGTTGCAGGAATGTCCAGGACACCGCGCATTCACGATTACTAAAAAATAAGTATGTGTTATTAACTGGCTGGGAGTAGCAACGGCTCGAGGCCGTAACCTGAGGCCGTAAAACAAGTCACAGGTAGTTTTAATCTGTGTCTCGTTTGACCGCAAACTTGCGATGACTTGCGTTGGCTTGTGATTAATTTGAGCTTGTTCAAATTTAACGTGATCAGATATCGCAAAAAGACTACACATTGCTATAGCCAATCAAACTACAGGATATCAGTGGCGAGGATACCGCTCGCTCATGAGCGATAAAAAAATAAAATATGTTATTTACCGGTTGGGAAGTCCGTACGAAGAAAAATATTTACTCGAGGTTCAAAAACAACCCGATCCAGTAGGTCGAGGGTTATCATTGAGACCGAGAGAAAATATTTTTCTATTCGGATCTTTTTATGCTATACTAACAAATAGCCGTTTTTAAAAATATGGCGGCGAGAAGATATGACTTTCGGACCATGATCAGAAATGTTACAAGGCAATTAAATTACAAGACTGCCCAGGATACCACAAACTGATGATTAATAAGAAATAATGCATTTACTTGTGTCTCTCCAAGACTATTGTTAACCACGGTAAAATTCAACGCCAGGTCCTCAACGTTAGGGCAGTTCTTTAAGAAAAGCAAATTTCTTAAAATAAAAGGGAGATAAATGCCATTAACATCAAGAAATATTTAGAAATAACTGTACCAACTAAAGATTTCCGGGTGAAATTTCCCCACATATGTAGATACGGACATTTAGTTTATAAGGTCCACAGAAATAAACATTTTACAAACATTTGTACATTTTACAAACTATAGATTCACTTAAGGCGGGTCTACACGGTACAACGGTCGTGTACATGGGCTTTTACGTTAGCATTTTTAAATATTTAAATATGTTGTTTAGCAAATAAAAGGTTTGCGCAGGGAGAGCTTTGTATAATCCTATCCATTTCATAATACCCTTCAGATGATTACATACATCAGACTTTCATTAATTTTCTAATTTATATTAGAGGATTTAGATGACTACACGAGAAAACGATCTACTGCGTCAGACAACAATATCAATAAAATTGCAACAACAAAATTGGCACGCGTATTTTTCAAAACAATTTTTTAACAAAAGGAGTTGATTATCCGCAGTATATTATTTAGCCTCCAAGATGGCCATTGTATCTAAGTGTTCAGAATATTGAGTTTGATTCCACCCCACCAGTTAGTTCTAAAATAACCGGGAAAGACTGCTAGACTTGAACCACTTCAAATTTATTCCATGGTAATCGTAACATGGTAAGTGACTTCATCACTTCTTTTACACTCGTTTTCTGAAGCGGACATGCAGTGACAATTTTAAATAATATACTAAAAGTCGTTCTTATGTTGATTTTAAATTCGTTTTAGGACTTGCATGGGGAATATTTACCAGATTTTTAATCCCTCCAAATCATCATGGGCCGGTTATACGCAGCCGAGATACTTTATCTGGTAGGATACATCCTCGTGGGTGAACAGACCATTCATCTTTTGAAGAATTAAACTTTTGGTTTATCGAAGGAATGGCATTATCAGGTGCTTAACTAAAGTACGGTCAACAAAATATAAGTTCGGTTGTTCAAAGCTTGAATGCCCCTTATAAGGCCTGTAGATCTGTCTGAACCGTGTCCATATGGCAAATGGCGCGTTACAACTCAGAAATAATAAAAAACCCAGCACATTATTTTTATATGCTGGGCTTTGATCTTCCTCACCAAAGAATAAACGTCCGCCTGGATCTTCAAAGGCGCGTTTAGTTGAAGGAACGTCTTGGACGGTAATCCTAACTATGTTTTGTTTTCTCGAATCATTGCGGTAATCTCCGATTTAGAACTGTGAATATTTTAGAATAGTTCAATCCCAGACTTACCGGTACATTTCCGGGTCCAATGATTCCAAGTGATGAATGTCAACATCGGTGTTTGTTTTAGTCAACAGTTTGCATAGAAAGAAACTAGCAAACGGCAGCTCAACCAACATGTTTTCATAAAGAGCCTAGTAGGAAAGCATAACAAAATATACATTTGATAAGAAAAACATCCTTATACAATGAACACAAGTACTCAGTTTACCCAAATTGCCGAACTTTGAGATTTCTATTTAGTAAAATGTCATTTTATAACAATTGCTGCGCGGTTATGTCACGACAACCAAAAACTGTCGAATAAAGATGTGATGTAATTCAGTTACGTAATAACTTTGTAGTACAGTGTTCTTTAGTAGAATCTGTCATTCATTAGCCCGTCCTTCTGTTTGTTCGTGCATATATCCCCCAATTAAGTCATACATAAACTGCAGTGTCAAAAATAGTGATCTAAAAAATCACAGAATACATCTATACTCTAAGTTAATTATTATTTTAGTCATTGTAGAAATAATAGTGGAATGTTACCTTCCCTAGCATTCTTCCAAGGAAGTAGTAATGTTTAAGGAAGTGTTTTTCGAGAAGATGTGACTGTAAAAATGTGACGAAATTTTATTAGTTTGATTACACGTATGATTATTTATCACAAAAGAAAGGAAAAAAAAAGCAGAAACTTGATTAAAAAACAAAGGTGCAGACAAATAAAACAATTAACAAACAATGAAACAAAGAAACAAGAGAATAAACCAAAAAAACGAACGAAAGAACATACAAACGTATCAACAAACAAACGAATAAACGAACAAACAAAAGCAACAACCAGCAAGCCAACAAGTAAATAAATAAAGTAAGCAAGCAAACAAATAGGAAAACAAACACGCAAACAAACAAAAAGACAACCAAGCCAACAAAAACCAAAATAAATGGAAACATGTACAGATAGAAAAACTAAAGGGAGACAAATTTAATTCCAATGAAACTGGAAAGTAACTGCCTCTTCATTGTTTCCCACATTGATTGCTTTTATAACCCACGTTTACGACTTACGTACTGCGTCTACCTTCAAACAGTTTAAAGTGCCATCTGATTCGGTTAAACGGTAACGATGGAGCTAACTAATGGGTGATACAGTAATTGGTACGAGTTTCTGATGATTCTGTTTCCTAAATGCGACGATATTTCCCAGGGGTCGTTTGCCTCTTGGAAACAAGAAGCCAAAAAGGTTTGTGGAGGAATCAAATGATTAACCCATTTACAACTAAAGACTTCTAAGACTTCCCTTTATGCCAAAACTTTAAACTAAAAGTCCACTCACGGGAACCGAAACAAGCTCAGACATGCAGGAACTGAGATCATATCAACAATCTTGATCTTCCAAGCCCTGTACCTCGGAAAATATTTTTCTATTGAAGGTTTGCTGTACCACGTTTGAATAGTCTCGATATGGCTGATTTATTATTCAATACATAAGCCCTTTTGAATTGGTTGAATAGCTAACACGACATTTTTTAGTATAGGAAATAACATCGTTTAAGACGAATTAATGAAAAATCGCACACATGTTTGGCAAAATAATTATAGATTACAAATATTTCTCCAAGCACAAGTGAGATTTTCCATTAGTTTTTCGAGAACAAGTGTTATTTCTAATCAATTCTATGTCAATCAATTATATCGTGTAGAAAAAGGGCTGTAGTTTTCGTACACAAAAGTGCTTTTTTCGCACGAAACTTCCTACACAAGTGGTATTGTCTTCTAAATAGCAGATGAGTTTTTTTTTCTAATCACCACGATTTGGGGACTTTAGAGAGTATTAAAGGAAGATCCAAAATAAAAGAACCAATCAGAAACCATGTGATATTTTAATGCATCACATGATAGTTTTTGGACGACTAGTGGACATTCGTCAACCTCGTTCACTCAGAAAAAAGAATTCTGAGCCCTAGACGGGAATGGAACCCGCAATCTTCTGATGACCGGTGAGACGCTCTAACCATTGAGCTACGACGACTCAGATGGCGAGCCAGGGTACAGGTTCGTGATATGTACTGCCTAAGCGGAAATAACGACATGATAATGATGATGTAAATACTTAATGCCGAATAAGCCCATCTGAGTCGTGGTAGCTCAATGGTTAGAGCGTCTCACCGGTCATCAGAACGTTGAGGGTTCGATTCCCGTCTAGGGCTCACAATTCGTTTTTCTGAGAGAACGAGCTTGACGAATGTCTACTAGTTGTCTGAGATTTACCAAGCTTCCACATGAACTAAGTTCGTGTTCGGCATTAAGTATGATAGTTTTTTGCATGTAGAGAGCTTCATGAGAATAATTGGGATCGATGTACCAGGCGGAAAACGCAATCTTGTAAAAAAATCAAAGCCCAGACAACGACTTTAAATAAGGCCATGTTAGAGGACACACAAAACGGTACGTTGAAAAAATATTCATTAAACTAACGTTTCATTGTTGCGTGTTGCAACGAAACATTAGCTCAATAAATATTTTTTCATCATACAGCTTTCCATGTGTCGGCTTTGGCTTTTATTAGAGAGCTCCTGTTCGACAACTCGTTCGTGTGAGGACCACTATTAATCATAACAGTTGCGTTCTACCAAACTGACCCCAAAGACTGACGCAGTACATTAGTTCGAAGCGTATATCTTAAAAAAGCTCAACGAAACTTCTAAAATTACCTGTGGGTTGGGATACAATAGTTGGTTATGAGTCGATGTAAAAAAACCAATGTTTTGATCAAAGCCAGCTTTAAGGCACTCATTCAAAAATTCCCTGAAAAAATCAATTAAAACGAATGTGATATTGAACATATTGGCATAACTACAAATACTATTCAGCAAAAAATGTGGAAAAATAAGCGACGTAGTAACTACCTAAAGAGTCCTCCTCCATCAACGCCGGCTTCTTCTAGTCCTTGTAAATTAATGAGCTTAACGTGAACCTTTTGTTTCAAATCTAAAAGTTGACATTTGTAGAAATCATAAGTATGGAAATACACAAAATGGAAATAAAAGGTGTAAAAATTGAGTGAAAATCTTCTTGAAATACCCATTTTAGGTCTGCTGAAAAGCTACATTTAAATAGCTGTGGTGCGATCAATGGCCAAAATACATTAAACTAAACAAATAACAACCTTCAAGAACTTTAAGATCAAGTGATGAGCCGATGATAGAAATTCCTTTAGAGAACGAGACGCGGCAAATAAGCTCTAACTAAAGAGTTACCAAACTGTAGAGAATACTTCCAGAAAGGACGTCTTTAGTAATTTGATATGGCGAATTCTCCTTCGTACCTGATTGGTCACACCGTTTTTCTGCGATTAATGCTTATAATTATTAATTTATTTATTATCATTATTATTATTATAATTATTATTATAATTATAATTATTATTATAATTATTATAATTATTATTGTTGTTGTTGTTTACATGTCTCTCGGCATTTGGTATTCTAGCCGGACATGTTTGCGAGAAATGAAGCCATCTCCCATGGCCTCAGGTATCCAGCACCTTCCTTAATATTCTTGCTGGTCCTAACAAACAAGCTTTCTGTATTGTGCCAAAATTGATCGTTACTTCCAACTTCTTTATCCACTGTTTCAAGCAGGTGGTTACAGTGCCCAATGCTCCAATTATACTTGAAATGATGATGACTTCGTTGCATTGCCAGATTCTTTTTATTTCTCTCTTCAAATTCCGGTACTTCTCAACCTTCTCTTTCTCTTTTTCTTTCACTCTTATATCAAATGGGCACGCAACATCAATAATAAGACACTTTCTTGACTCTTTATCCACTAACAGTATATCTGGTCTTGAACATTCTATTACTTTGTCTGTCTGTACTTGTACATCCCAAAGCACTTTCACTTTATCACTTTCCAAAACATTCTCAGCTCAGTGTTCGTACCATTTATTTTTTACTGGTATTTCATATTTAGGACATAATTCGCAATGTATCACCTGTGTGACCATATCGTGCCGCCAGCTCTTATACTGTCCTTGTGCCAACATTCTGCACTCTGCCAAAACATGAGCTACTATCTCGTCTTTGTCTCCACACATTCTACATTTCCCATCTATTAGATCTATATCTTCTTTATCTATAACCTTTCTGATATATCGAGTTCTAATTGCTTGTTCTTGGGTAGCCATTATCGTTCCTTCTGTTTCCTTCTTCAAACCACTTTTCCTTAGCCACTCCCATATCCACTCATCTCTTCCTTCATCAGTCGCTGTGAAGAACTTTCCATGTAAGCCTTTTCCTCTATACTTGTCCTGTCGCTCTCTTTGCACCATCGCCTTCTCCTTTCCCTTCTCAAGTATGTCTTCATTCTTCATTCTTCACTGCCATCATTAATTCTTCTTCGCTTTCTATTACATATTCCCACAAGCTTTTAATTTCAATATCCACACAATCTTCCACACTTATCAAACCTCTCCCTCCAGCATTCCTCTTTACATACAGTCTGTCCACATCGCCCTGTCGATGGAATGCCCGGGACACCTTGTCTTGCGATCTATCCTTTTCACTTCTTCTTTCGTCCACTTAATGATGCCTGCTCCATACCGTATAATATCCATAGCTCTGGAGTTTATGGCTGCGATACAGTTCATTCCATTTATTTTCGATTTCAAAACTGTCCTGGCTCTTCTGGAGTATTCCTTAATTATTATTATTATTATTATTATTATTATTATTATTATTATTATTATTACTGCTATAACTATTATTATTATTTATCACTAAGGTGTCATCCAACAGAAGAACATCAGATTAAAATCAGCTCCTCTCCCTTTCAACCAAATTGTTTGTTTTGGAAGATTAAACAATCTTTTACACAGTTACACTCGTCACTGAGGTTTTCTACCGAAGAACAGTGTTGACCATATTCAAGAAACGGAATCGAGGCTTAAATCGAGATGTCGTTGCGTCAACGATGGTTACCCATCTCCTATCGACAACATTTCGATACGGTCGTACACGCACCAAAATTTTATCGTTATACTGGGCATGTAGTTGTCGTTGAACTTCAGACCAATTCTCGCCTGTATTTTACGGAAGGTAAACGACAGAATCGTGCTCTTTATTTGGGTAAGTTGACAAGAGGGTGCTCACGTTTACAAAACCGTTAGGCTCAGGATCTGCAGCGTCGTGCACGTCAACAGTGATCAGTTATGGGAATGACACACAAAAATTGAACACTTTTCATTTATTTCTGCATCATACATTCTTACCTTGGTCGCCACCTAATTCATCAAAAGCGTCTTGATACAACGAGTTTCGTCTGATTCTCACTTCCAGTGATGGACCCATAAGAAAATTGTATAGGTCCCCGACGTTCTTCTTTTTATCTTCTGAGAGAATCCTTTGGAACAGCTAAGTAAAAACAGTGTTCAAATAAAAATAAGGGAATTGTTAGTTTAGAACCTTATTTCCTTCTTAAGACGCAAAAGTGGAAGGTACACGACCTGTTAATCCCATTGTGTTCTCACCTGAAACTTGCAGTCTAATCAAGCAAAATTACGCTTAATGAATGAAGAAATTGTTCGCACCCGATGCAAGAATTTATGTTTACTTTTAAGTATATGAGCACTTTATTCCTAACGGTTAATCTAAACAAAGAGCTTTTTTCCACCTCTTACCTTAACTCGATCAACAAAGGGGATTACGAAAGGAATATGTTCCAAAATGGCTACGTGGCTAAATGTTCTTCCTGATAATCCTTGTAAAACATCCTGGTTGTCAACGTCTCCTTAAATTAGGAGAAAAGAGACTTATGAGGAGCATGTCAACATTTCCGAGAATTAACTCCTTCCCCTACTACGGGGGACTTTTCTTATTTTACTCTGGCTAAAGCCAGACGATTTTACTCGTCAAAGGGAGACATGTGACACTGAAGGAGTTAGGGTACTTCTATAGGCATTTAAGCATTTCTTAGAATTGAAGCATTCCTAAACACGGATTCGTTTCTGCTATATGAAAGTCCGGATGGGAATATCATAATTTCTGGCTACGTAAACAACTCAGATAATTTTAAAAATGATGATGTCTTAAATGACGGTATGTCATTAAGATTTCGAAAGTATTTGAGCTTTAGGCTCAAACAAGTAATTTAGAGTTTGCTTCCACCGAGTCAAAAAAGAATCAAAAAACTTCTTCGCATCTTGTCTTGTTTACAGCATGCAAACTCGAGAATTAATATAACAATGGAATGCAACACACCTTCTTGGAAAAATGTATCAAGATTTACCTACAATTACAAAGTAGAACAAAAGAGTTTTGTCATAAATGAAATTCTTTGTTCTGTACATTCTACGAACCAATATTTGCGATAAGACACTACGTTACAAGTTAATTAACAGCAACAATTTTAATGATGTAATTGGTTCGAACCTTTATTGACAAGCAAATGTGTACCGTTGACGATCTGCTTGTATCAGTCTTACAAAAATATTCACCGATAGTGAAGTTTTATTAAGGTAGCTTTAGCAGAAATCACATTCAGAGTTAACGGACTCACTGCCACCATCTACACTTTTTCTCAAGAGTGCATGAACTAAGACGGTCATCAAGAACAACAAAGAACCTAGCGACGAAACTTATCACGGGAAAATTTCGACTTTATTTCAAAGTTGTGGTCAAACCTGATATGTTACAAACAGAGCCATCACTTATACGCGCGTAATGGACACCGTGACATCATTGATACAAAGAAGGAGCTTACGAATAATCTAAAATTACAAAGCGACCGCTTGACAAAAGAAATTCTAAATTTACATCATGGTCTAGAGATAGATAAGTGATATTTACAAGAACGGTGGAACTAGAACGTAGAAATTTAAATTCCAAGGCTGTCAATTTCGCTCGAGCACTCGGTTTACCTAAAACTCATAAACCCTTTACATCCGTCCCTAAATTTCGATATGTAGTTGACGCTACAAATACACCGCACTAAAACAGGAAAATTTCTTTCGATTTCACTTAATCCTTTAACAATGAACGATTTTACGGTACGTGATTTTTTAAATTCGTTTCCTTCGATGTTGAATCACTTTTTACTAATGTTCCGCTCAAACGAACAGTAATAGTATTCTTGATCATATTTTCAATGAAAAACCTCTCAACACATACTCATAAAAAGTTTCTGATCCATTGGTGCACCAAAACAACCTTTTCTTTTGATAACAAGCTCTATGAGCAGATTGACGGCGTCTCTTTGGTTTCTTCTTTGGAACTGATGGTTGCCAATATCATACTCACCAAATTTGAGAAACTTTCCGTCTCAGACTTAAATAACTCTAGCATTATTAGGTTTTATCATCGTTATGTTGATGACACTTTAGTACTTATGAAACTTTCAGACATCCTTTTAGTCCTTAAAAAATTTCACAACTTTAACCATAACTTTATATTCACAGTTGACATTTTTCCGGATAATGATACAAAAGTAAAGTGCTGCGTCGGCAGTATTGAACGACCGGTAGAGAACCAAAAGGGTTGGGACACTGCCAGACCTTAGGTCTAGTAAAACTGACGTTTCGAGCCACGGCCCTTCGTCGGAGTGAAATAGCCTTTTTGGTATTCTACTTTTCCACACAGTTTTCTTCACTTTCTTGAATTAAAAATTTGCAAATCGGGCATTGATGTTTTTGGTAAGAGCACTCATAGCGGCCGATACACAAGTTCTTCCAGTTTCGTGCCCCGGGGATGTAAAACGGCACGCGTGGATAAAAGCATTACTTCATCCTGCCTCCATCATATGCAGTATAAGTTATTCAACGACTAAATTTCTCAAATTACCAGTTTTATGGCTTACATATGCAAATCTTTCATCGTTAAACTCGAAAGAAATTACTTGTCTAAAACTACACACAATACAGAAACAACCGACGATCCACTACCTAAAATTTGGACTCGTTTGCCTTATCTTGGCAAGAAAGTTGAATTTCTTGTGAAGGCCTGTATTAAGAAGATTTCCCTTCAATTTCTCTGCTTGTAGTGCCTTGCTGAGTATGGATGGACCCTCAGAGCATCCAAGTACAAGACGCACCTTATGAGTACGTAGCGTTTTTTCCATGGATAACAGGCTTCGTGCTGTTGGAGTGTATGATGCGGTAGGAGTATTTGTGGCTTTAGGTTGCTCAGTACGTAGCAAGAACATCGATAGCTTGTGCTGATCACTTCCCTTAAAACATAGTTCTGTTTGTGGTTTTTTAAATACCCCTAAATAAATACCCCTACGAAGTCATAGGGGCCCACGAAAAAGAAGTTGCCCCGGGCCTCGCACATTCTCTCGGCGGCCCTGTAAAATTATACACTTATTTACTGATACCGAGGGACGCAGTAAGTGCTGTCAAGTGGCCGTCAGACCAACTTTGTTACCCAAGGCAAAGCTGAAAGTAGGGGAGGTTATAAAACACACTGTTTTTCCCGAGTACCGGTAAGTGAGAGTTTTATCTCTGAGAAACTTATGGAAAACTACTGAGTAATTTGAAAGAATTTTTGCAAATTTTTGTACAATGAATTACAACCTCTAAATTAATGTTCAATATTCTGCGCCACAGATACAGCGGCAGAAGACGTTTTCATGCAACCTGATTCCACTGAATACAACTGATTTCGCAATGTCATAACCTAACTACTGGAGGGACGGTCTAGACTTGCAGCAACGTAATTTAACTTCTCACACAATTCAATTTCTACATAGAATTATTCATTTAAAAGTTGTATAAACTGCAAAAATAAACAAAAATTATTGCAATACCATGTCAACATTGAGGTCCACTTTAGACGACAGCCAGTGGTTGGGAGGACAATAGTGTAATCTTGTGTCACGTGAATATAACTGTTTCACCACAAGCGTCATTGCCTAGCACAATAAAATTAATATATGGTGGGATATGAAAAATGCAATTTACCTTTCCACAGTCTTGGTACCATGGTGTCGGATCAGCAATATAGTTTAACCCTTTCTTTACCAACTGAACTTTAAAGTCCGCACATCTGCACAGTGTTTAATATACATGCATGTCTAATAGTCTAAGTGTTAAGCGCGGTCACCCAGTCCCTTAAGAAAATCTTGCTATTTGCAAAAGTGTGAGGAAACTGGTCATCTTTCTTAAAAGGGAAATCCACCCTTTGTTAGGTTTCGAGCAACTAATATGCAAGAGAGTGAAGCTAAGTAAATATTCTACCTGTAGAAGGCTCTTCCATTAAATCTACCGCAAATCAGACGTGTTTTAACCGAAAGCTGTCAGAATTTACGCGCTGCACTTTTGTGTCACTCAATACTTTTTACTGATTTCCGACTTCAAATTTTTAAAAATTTTACGTGTAATATCACAAATGGAACTTCTTACTTCTTGTAATAGTACTGAAGATACTCTAGAGTTAACTCTCCCCTGTCCAGTATAGGTCCTTAGTGACCTATGGAGACTTTAGTATTTAACTCTGGCTAACGCCAGACGATTTTACTCGTCAAGGAAAAAGTTCTCGGACAGGAAAGAGTTAAAGAGGGGGAAAGTAAAACATGATCCATGCTTACCTACTAATTTTCAAGGGGGAATTTGGGAGCAGAATTCAATGTAACAAGCAAAAAAGGGCAATTGGCAAAAAACTCTAAATAGCGTAAAGATGTTCTAACGAGAATGCAACATTTTAGAACGGGTTGATCAAAAGGCAAATAGCTTAACCCTGGATTAGTACAAAATTTTAAACAAACCCAGAGAATGCTAATAAAGAACGTCGAAATTTTCAATTACCGACGTTGACAGGATTCTACATTTTACATTCGTAAACATATCTGGCCAACAATAATATACAGAACTGAACAATAGATTAACTGGTAATTCTGGAAAAGGGTTCATCGTACTTGAGTTAAAAATATGATGGCCCAGACAATATATTTAAATAGAGGCATAACAAAGACATAGATTATGAAAATTTTAATGAACTGATGTTTCGTCGCTAAACCCGCAATATCTTCAAAGTTAAGATAAAACTACAAAAAGTTTCGGCTTAAATATAATAGGCTATTTTCAAAAACAGAATGCGATCGAACAAAAGTGAGAGGGAAGACGATACCGTATGGTAAGGATGCGACAAGTAAGATTTCCGCCTGGATTATCAATTGCTACTATTTTGAAAAAGGCTAATCGTACTTTGAACAATCAGCTCCGTATGACTTAAACCATGGGAAACGTTGCATTCTCAATAAAACATGTTTGCGCATTTCAGATTTACATTTGCTGTGTATTTAAACCAAATGTTCTGTAGCTCCAGTAAATACGGACCATAAAAGTTAGAAACAACGGGTTCAATAGATATTATGCTAAATGTTTTACAAGTCTGAGTTAGTGCCTCACTCGAGAGCTAACGTGTCATGTGTAACAACTACATTACTAGAGTCGCGACATATGATATCACAATAGAAAGTGTTGTGTCATTTTACTGACAGCAGTAATAAGACTCAACTGATCGAATGTATGCTTGCAATCGAACGAGAACACAGAGAAAGCCAACCTCAGCTTTGACATCTTAGGGGATCAACAAGGATTTTTGCCTGGTAAATTAATAAAAAATAATTAGAGTTTCGTCTAACCTCTAGTACATTATTCCATTTATCTCTTGTATACAGTTCATTTTCTGTAGGCGGACATTCCAAATGCGTTCCTGCAGCTTTCAAAGCTAAACCATAATTGTGAACTGCTGTAGTTCTAATTTCATGATTTATAATGTCAATTACACCGAGAATTGCTTCGCAAAGCCTACTGCCCATGTTTGATAACTGTTTTAGTGTGAAAGCAACTTTCGCATTGGAATCTAGAATAAATTGGAAAAAAAAATAAAGGGTAGTTAGATCGAAACGTCAGTTGAGGAGCAGATCAGGGGAAAGTAGGAAGAAAGGAAAGAAGAAAGAAAGAGGAAGAGAAGGAGATGGAAGGAGAGGGAAGGAAAAAGAAGGGAAGGAAAAAGAAGGGAAGGAAAAAGAAGGGAAGGAAAAAGAAGGGAAGGGGAAACAAAGGGAAGGGAAAGGAAGGAAAACGACCAGGAGACGAGATATACTATCTACAAATAAAAAAATAAGCAGAAAGACGGTATCTATCATCTGATCAAGAGGTTTGGAAGTAAAAAAATGCAGTAATACAACAACAGATAACTCCAAATTGGTCGTGTAATATTTACCTGAATCTTGTGGATAAAAGTCCGCATCGTGTAAAGAAAACAAAAGATGAGTAAAAAGAAAACAGAACACTGCCAGCAGAGGAGCAATACATTCTGCTTCCCAGTTCCTTAAATTGTTACCGTGGCTAATCATTTGAAGTAGAGAAACTTGCTTTCTAGAAAATCATAACACATATAGTGCCTTGTCATGAATACAACTAATGACAATAATCTTCAAATATAAGATACTTATACGACAAGTCATGAATACACAACTGCTTACCCCATACTAGTTTGCAAGGAGACATTTTTTATCAGATGCCAAAGATTCTTCAAGAAGGTTTTGTTAAATGCGAGAGTCATCAGAAGCCTAGAGAAGTTAATAAGGGGGGAAATGCTAAATATACTGAGGCTAAGGTAAGATTTTCAGCTATGGCAAGAAAAAAAATCACAAGTCCCAGCATGAATGCTTCTGCAACATAAGCATTAACATTACTACAGGTCCTTGCACAAACTAAAGATCGTCGTAAAGATAATGAACAACATGTACCCCGCCATGAGTTGAAAGCAAAGGTACATGCACCATCACAGGTCTAAGTACCAGAATATACACCAACTCAAGTTCAACCACAAGCACGAACATCATTATGAATTAAAAGCAAGTAACTCAATATTTCTAATGAACGAAAATTTCGAGTGTCAGAATTTTAAGACCCAAACGGGACCTGTACCGGAAAATGCAATTTGAGGCCATTCAAATGTGAATCGAACCGGCGACCTCGTGAAACTACCACGATGCCTTGCCACCTGGGCTACGGAGGCCGTTGGCGACACCATGGTCATGAGTTCAGTATTTATTACAAGACATTTTTCTTCATCAAAAATGTTGAGTTTTAGAATGGTATTATAATCATATCCCTGCATGCACCGGTACAAACACTAGTTTAAGTTCAAGCACAGACATACACACGAAGACAATTTTAACCACTATAATAAACATGACTTAAATCTATTATAAAAACAACCTCAAGCAAGCCACCCACACGAATAGTTAAACAAAGTAATAAACATATCAAAAAGCACATAATGAAGAAACTACCTAAAAACCACAAATACACAGCAAGAATGATAAAAAGAACTCAGGCAATCGCATAAGCTCAATCTGATCTGCATGGCTGCCAATGTAACATCTGTAATTAGTTCTATAGTGAATGTTGTACATTATTTTAAAAATACAATATATTAATCTACTGTACGTACAATTAGTTAAAATTTAATTGTCGAGCACTTTTATCTTGAGCCCCAGGCTCAGGTGACTGGGCAACCACACCTGGTGTAAATGACATTAAATAAATTATTATAATTATTATTGTTATGGTTATTGTTATTATTATAAGCACCACACATCTGAATACCGTCCAGGACAGTAATCGTGCACAGAAGATAGATCATAGAAAGTCTAGATTTACGACAGGTATCTTTAGGTTTGGAAAGCAAAAAAGCCAACTGACCTTGTTTCATGGATTGGACATTGTTGCTCAAATATTAATGAATAACATATAAGGCAGAGTAATTTAATACACTGTTCGTTCACCTTCGGTTCATCTAACCTGTTAAGTAAAGATAAGAAGTTATTCTATTTACCACTAGACAGTAAATTTAGAAAAAAAATTAAATGCCTTCACGAAAATCTAAACATTTGCACCCAGGTTAATCTATCTTGAAGTTTGGTTGTCTGTCTGGAAGTAAGTCTATTTGTTTTTTTGCCCATCCATCTAATGGTCTAACCGCTCATCTGTCTGTCTTATTGCCCCCGTCATCACCGGTCTACGTGCCCACTAGTCCACCCGATTACCTATTACCCGATTACTCTACCTAACAATAGTGTTTGAGGACGACAATTAATGCTTAGATGTAAAGCTGAAAATAAGATCTTATTGATACTATTTATCTACAATAACTTAACTGTACCCATCGAAGATATAAATATTTACCAAAACACTTATAAATAAGCTTACGAATAACGGCACAGACCTGGCTTTCGCAAAGCTGAACGGAGCATTCTTTGTAAGAAGTTTTAAGTGTAGGAGTACCATATGGTGGATAATCTCCCTCAGGAAGCTAAATCAGCTGGAACCCTCCACTCTTTTAATAGGTGTATATGCCAAAAATAATTTTATGAAGCTGGGTCACGCCAAGAAACCTAAGTAGATCTCTTCACTTTTCTCCAACAAAGAAACTTCCATTGAGTCAAAATTTAGATTGAAATTTCAGTTTGTACATGCTCACCAAGCTGTTCCTATCGTTTCGGTTTACCTTTGGTTCGTAGTTAACGCTAACAGTGTCTGGACGTGAGATGTAGAATTCAGAGAATCAATACAGCTAGCAATCACATATGTTCTTCGCCGTTTACTATCTTGTTCAATGCCCTAAATAGCAACAGAAATGACCATTATTTCAATCTACCTTTGCGTTCTTTTGTTGTATAGTAACTTTATTACAGTACTATAGACGAATTCCACAAACTCCTTAATGTATCTTTTAGTACATCTAGCCTTAATTTCATTCTTTAGAATTCAAATCATAAGAAAGACAATAGCTCTCGAAAAGAAACTAAATTAAATAGAATTCAAAAGAATGAAACTAACAGTATGTGCGTATAATGCTGCATTACCGTATTCGTGCTATTGGTCTGTTGCATTAAACAATTGATAGACAGTTGCTGGACTAAGACAGTTTCTGAAGTATGGAAAAAAGTGTGTTTTTTCGCAGGAAAGCTCTCCAACAGAGTGACGAATATATTGTATTTTAGGGGCAAATTCGTTTCTTTCGGTCCCAGGCTTTTGGGTTCCAACCTTCTTTTGTGTAACCACAGGTTTCGTCCTCAGCAAGACGAGCGGCATGTTCTTGCAATGCACTCAGCTAACGATTGCTGTATTCCTCAATCAATCGTTCCGTTTTAGATATTGACTCATTGTTTGGGACATGGAAAATAATCATATAGTGTTATTGGTGACGTGGCCATCATGGCGACTGGCCGAGGAATTTTACGCTCCTGGAATATCTTATTAATTTTTCATATCTACTTGGCTTTCAATGGATCGTTACTAAATAGGCATCAGGAAGGATGCGTAGTTTCAACCCGTTCAGTTTTGTACGTATCGGAATACATCGCTGGCTATAAACCAGCATATATTGGAAATACTCGTGAGAAAACCGTTAATCACGAACCGTTAACAAACTCGGTATACTTTATTCTTGGTTCAAGATTGTTCATAAACAGTTCTATAGCAACTATTCTGGTATGTTTATCAG
>JBAHVQ010000001.1:1897009-1908651 GCA_036872915.1 Nanipora kamurai
CTTGTCAACGAATCATGATAAAAGACTGGAATAACCTGTAATCTATGACCCATAATAATGTTGAGGAGGTGAACCTACAATCTCTTTGGTACTATATACTCTATGCTTTAACCTAAATTTTTCGGTTTGAATGCCGAAAGTGTGAAACTAAAACGACAATAACTTTGAGAAATTTGAACCAAATGCGATTCTTTTAGGTTCACCTCTTAGACTAATTTATAAACTATAAGATCTGAAAGTTTGGTAATTGTATTTGTAATATTTGTTTAGACATCCTGCACGAAATATCAGTAATCGGGGTATTTTCAGAAAGCAAGAAAAACGATCTTAAAAGATTTTAATAAGATGATTCCCTAGGGTAAGGCCAATTGTGCAATATCCATTAACGATTGTTATTGTGTGCGTTTCTTTGTCCAAATTTGAATATCAGCTTGACAATATGGACGGTTTTCTTGGCTACAGAAAGCGATTTTCGATACAAAATTATACAGGTAGTATCTAGAAAGGTTTTGGAAAGCATCTAAAAATGTTGACAAAATAATGATTTTTTATAAAATTGAATTTTTTTTGGTAGTGAACCCTCTTAACTTGCTCTGATTGGCTACATGTTTCAAGACGCTCTTTAACAAAATCAGCTATTGGTTTAGCGGCATATACTTTGAAGCTTTTTGCCGAATTTGTGATGTAATTTGAGCTAAAATTTTGCATCGGTCATCTTCTGATTGTTCAGATTTTCATAAACAGCGCCTTGCCTGCATTATAAACGCCGTGAACTAGCCCTTTACTAACTTACTGAGACATTATCACAGTCCTTCAAGATAATGATAAGGATACCTTACCCATAGTCTGTAAGGCTTCGTAGTTTACGTTCATCGGTAGTATTCTTTCTGATCATATTATGGTAAACGTTTCGACGTTAATCGAAATTTTTGCGCCAAGAAATATGTACCTTCACACGCAGTGATCGAACAAGCAGAAACTCATTGCTCTCAGGTAAAGTTGTCTTCGTGGTTAGATTTTCTTGAACACATAAACAGGTACATTTACGTTAGACTTATTGTTTGAGGACGTTGTTAATTTGGTTGATACTAAATTCAGTAACAGTTAATTTATTCAGACCAGGATTGTCGTTCGTCACCAATCCTTGACTCATGTCGCTGTGGATATATTAAATGCTTTTTTGTGGATATATTAAATGTTATTGTCGACGGCATAGCGTTTGATAAACGTATACAAGTATACTAGAGTTCGTATGTCTTCTTACATTGATGTCAGAACCGTGTTAACAAATAGCTAAATTAATAATTCTCTTCGGTTCCTGCGCTGGTTATGTAACGGAAGGTCACTGCAAGTTATTGTATTGCGATAGTCGTATATACAGTGTGTTTTGATTTGCATATAGTTTTAAATGTCCTCTCTTTTGCTAACTTAAATTCAAATTCATTAAAATTAGTATTTGAATTGGTAAATCAATTCCACATGAGAAATATGCTGTGTGCTTTGTGTTAACCCCCACTGCGAGGTATCCGGGCGGCAATTTTCTTTAAAAAAATTATAACATCACACTCGCATGGATTGCAAGATAATATGACTGTTTCCACTCCCCAATTTTTAGATGTTAGGATCTTGTCAAGCCCGGGGAGGTATTAGATTTTGGTTGTGAATCAAGTAATAAATGAAACCAAAAATCGACATTCCATAATCGAAAGGGTTGCGAAACTGCCAGAACTTAAGAATGGAGAAACTGACGTTTCGAGCGAAGACCCTTCGTTGGAGTAAAATATACTTATACCAAACTCACATGTTTGGTATAAGTATAGTTCTCTTAATTAAACACATGTTACATTTTCATTAACAGTTTAATCATGTAGATTATCAATAAATACTAAAATTTCCAGCTGCCTGACCATGTCTTAACAGCTTAGTCATCAAGGCACTGACGTAAAAATTAGAGTGCTGCGTCGGCAGTATTGAACGGCTTGTAGATAGTCAAAAGGTTTGGGAAACTGTTGGAACTTGAGAATAGTTAAACTGACGTTTCGAGCGAAGGCCCTTCGTCGGAGTGAAACGTAAAATAGAGAACAAATAGGTGGTCTTTTTATTGAGAAGAAATCATGTGACAAAAGATGACCAATAGGATTTAAAAATTAATAACAAATTTGTTAACGAGATGTAAATGATGGATAGTCATTTGCTATTTTAAAACGTCGGTCGGTTAACCGAAAAGGGGAGGACCCGGCAGATGCCCCAAGGGAATGGTAATACGCAAAAAATAATAACAGTTTAAGACAAAAGAAAACCCAAGGTAAAAGGGTCCTCTCCTTTTTGCTTAACTGATCGACGTTTTACAATAGCAAATGACTATCCATTATTTACATCTCATTAACTGGTTTGTTATCGATTTTTAAATCCTGTTGGTCATCTTTTTTGTCACATGATTTTTTTCGCAGTATAAAAACACCACCTATTTACTTTTATATCATTCCGTAATCGATTCCCTTAACTTTTTAACGCATGAAATTTTTTTTTCTTTTGATCTTTACATTGTGTGTTAAAGGGTTAACAGGTAAGCAAGGAGTAATGGGGTATTCCGTTGAAAATTTTTCTTATTTGCCTTTGGCTTGATAGAAGCATGTGAGGTTTATGCGTGGTGACGTCAGTAGTTGTACAGTCTGCATGAGTGAAATCTTTAATCTTCGATATATGCGCTTGTATTGTTAGGAAGACAGCGAAACGTTGCAGCACCATTAGTATTCAACTGCTTGATTAGCTGCTTGCCTTTAAATAGTTACCACAGCAACACACAGGTTCCACATTCTGTTTCCCTCATCTCGCAAACTAATTTCTTTTTGCGATTTCTCAACGACTGCTGTGACTTCTTGTTGTCTATGAGTTTGACCATAGATTCTTAATGCGAAAAACGCAGTACAGAGTTATCCATCTTACTTGAAAGTATAACTGGTATTCACTTAAACCTCACAGAGGCTTGATGCCTAGTATGTTCGCTTGGTAATAAAGTACTTAAATACTAACAATACTGGTGAAGTCATCAACCAAGAACTTCAAATTCTGATATTAAGCCAAAGGCCTTTGCTTTAGATGATACGATGACATTACTGGTTTTGAATTCAATGTACTGGACCTACAGCACGTGGAAACCTTATACGTACTTTACTAAAATTGCACAAACACAAATGGAATGGTTGGACAGCCAATTGAATCTAGCGAAAAACCTGGGGAAGAAAGTGCTGATCACAAGTCATATTCCTCCAGGGTATGTTTCTGGATAGTAATTAACCAATTAGCTTATTAACGTATGATCAATATATTTTTTAATGTATAATTTCGATTTTAGTATTGATCCTCATCCATCAAATCACACATACAAAACTCTCTGGTTGACTAATTTTACGGAACAGTACGTCGATCTGGTAAACAAATTTAGCAATGTTGTTGCAGGTATGAATTATTCTTTGTTATCACCATCACAATGGTAATGAGAATGCAACTGGCACCTAATAATACTGCTATGAATAACAAGTAAATTTACTTTATACAATCCCGTGGTTATCTTTAGAGAGGAACAGTCGGTTCTAGAGAGAACTGTAAGTAAGTGAGTGAGTAAGTAAGTAATGTAAGTAAAGTAAATAAAGTAAGTAAAGTAAGTGAAGTTGGTACGTAAGGAAGCAAAGGAAGCAAGGCAAGGAAGGCAAGCAAAGCAAGTAGGGTAAGGAAGGCCAGGAAGGCAAGTAGGGCAAGTATGCAAGTAACTGACTTACTTGGGGACGAGGATTAAGAAAGAAGCCTTCAAAGTCAATTATGGAACAAACATTGCAGCAACGGACGTTATTGGACCAAAATCACAGTTAACAGAGGGATGGCGTGTGTAGTTGCGTAATTTTTCGTATAACTTTGAAGGAAAAGTT
The DNA here is from genome assembly GCA_036872915.1 of Nanipora kamurai. Taxonomy (NCBI): domain Eukaryota; kingdom Metazoa; phylum Cnidaria; class Anthozoa; order Scleralcyonacea; family Helioporidae; genus Nanipora; species Nanipora kamurai. The sequence continues at coordinate 1,900,936 of JBAHVQ010000001.1, forward strand.
AGCTTGGACAGTCCTATGAGAAAGAAAAATGATTTATTATACAGAACTTCTCCAGGTTTACAAAATATCTACGAGAATTTTTTTTGTTGTTCCTCCAACGGTAAACAAAACAGACTATGATAACGAGTACAAGAAATGTGTCCGTACGTTGAACCAATATTTTCATGTAAAACGAAATGTGGCTATGAGAGACATGTATTGAAAAAGTTGAAGCAAAAATCCGGAAAAAATGTGGATTCCTTTACCCTTCGTCTTCAGACGCAGGCAAGACATTGTGGCAATCAATCGGACACGATAAATAAATCAGATGCGGTAAGAGATCAATTGCTAGGAAAACTTCCTAAGACGAGTTAAGAACAAAACTATGTGAAATATGAAATATTGGGCTCGCAGAACCACTTAATTAAGCAAGGGCATTGGAGACGGCCAGACACCAAACAAGTAGAGTTGCTGCTGTCGGAGAAGGTAACGTAAATATAGCGCGTAGGGGAGGGCAAAGGAAACAGTTTTCGAGAAGTAGGAGAGACTGGAGGTCTAAGTGTTATTATTGCGGTAAAATAGAGCACATTGCAAGAGATGAGAACTATCTGCTCTCCGGTTCGATTTGGAATTTGTGTCAAATGTGGGATGCAAGGTCATTGGGCGATATGTGATAGAAATGAAAGTGTGGCTATAACATTTCAAGAAAAAACAAGAAGAGTGATGAGCAGAGGACAGACAATGGCGGAATGAAGGTAAATCCAGTAGATTAATAGAATACGTCAGTGATGAACGCTATGCATATCCTATATATTTGGCGGGAGATAGTAAAGATACAGAAGGTAAGCTGAAGTTATACCATCTGAACCACCTGAGACTTCAATCAAGGAACCACCCCTGTCACCAGCAGTGACGATTCCAAGAGAGCCAACTGAGATGAGAAGATCAACTCGTTAGAGCAAGGAGCCTGCATGGCATTTATATGTACTTGCTGCATCTCCCTAAGCTGCGGTCAGAATCAGCAAAGAAATGTTTATGCTATTCCAGCTGTGTTATAGTTAATGTACATAGTTATTGATCGTTATTAGTTAGAATTTTATATTTATGATTAAGGCTTTATATAATTCTCATTTTTACCGTTTTAGAAATTCTAAATTAATATATAATTATGTGCATTGTGTAAATATAAGCTTGTATTTTTAGCATTGTTCTTAACAGGACTTGTGTTGATAACAGATTTTATTTTAAAACTGACGGAATTACCTTGTTTAAATAAAGGCTTATTCAGTTATTCATTCATTATATATAAGTATCAGGTTGAAGATGACTGAAGAAGACTTGATGTCGTAAACGTTTTGTAGGTTTTATCTTTTAAACTTTTACTCTTTTAAAACTTTTTAATCTGTATATAGTTCATTCACTGGAAGCGAATATTACGACAGGTTTTGATAAGTTGAACATGTTTTCATGTAATTGAATTATTTACAAGTACGTTAAATTGATGAACATTTTCATTTGTTAATTTTGTATTTAACGTATATTTTGTGACAAAAAAAATACAAAGGACAGGATGTAGTATACGGATTAGGTGACTTCTGCACAGGACCGAACTATAAATGGTGCTCAAAATCATACAGTTACGTTGGTGTATTTATTAGACTTTAATCTTCATGGATCTTGAGTAATCTTGAAGTATATTATTACAGATGATATATATTTTGTTGTCCTCAAAAGAAATATTTCTCGATAATCCTCAAAACTGTTCGTCAGTCCCCGTTAGAGCGCCAAAAATTGTTAATATGATTAGATGATAATAGGTAAGTTATCTAAAAACCAGTCCCATAACATATTGCGCTCTGGCTTAGATTTCCTACAATATAATAATGCATGCTTCAACGTACTACACGTTTAATCGCTAAACCCGCAACGTTTTTAGAGTTATGATTGTATTACAATGTCTTGACTTAAATATGATAGGTCGTTTATAAAATAAAATGTGACGAAACAAGTGAGAAGAAATACAACGCCGCATGACGTGGAAGCGATAAATAACAAGAGAGCGATGGAAAAGTAGGATGGAGTTAAAGGAACAGATGTAATGTTTGCGTTAAGTAAAGAAATAAGTTTCTGAATAAGTGAACTTCTTCGGGTCAAACGTTCGGAATCAGAGAGGCAAGATATTAAATTCGAAATCATCTAGCGAAACGGAATGTAAAACAAAACATAATCCGAACAGCAGCATCTTGTAAACCCAAGATTTGAGTTAAAAACTGGTTCAGTAACGAAACGTTAGTCATTAAAAGATTTTTATAAAAGATATGTTCCATTATGGCTTTATTTAAACTTGTTTGATGAACTGTTTTATTTATAACTGGAGTTCACTTCATGGTAAGAGAGAAGAATGTTCGCTAAGAGAGATCCCAAGCGAGAACCCATCACAACTCCATCAGTTTGATTTTTGAACCTACAGTTTAATAAAAAATGACAATTTTTAACCGATAGATTAAGGAGTTTAGTAAATTGTCCACGTCTAAAATTATGAAAATGAGTAGAAGTGGGAAAAAATGGGTTAGTGATGATTTCAATCGTTTAACCGAGCTGAAGAGGAATATTATATCAAAACTTGCCAAAACAAAATTAAGCCGAGACATTGTAATATAATCATAACTCTGAAGATGTTGCGAGATTAGCGACGAAACGTCAACTTGAGAAAATTTTCATAATGTATGACTTTGTTAAGCTTTTATTTAAAATCATTGTCCGGGCCATCATATTTTTAAAACCAGTATGGTTCCAACTTTGTTTTAACAACCTGTTGAGTTTATCAAGCTCTTTATTTCAATGGGTTTAATAATTTTAATATCCACATTTATTGCAGTCGTTTTTCAGGGGATTTTTTCAACGAAATCTTCTATATTTAGTCTCTGAGGAGACTGTAAGAAGCCTCAACGACGACCTTCCGATTATAATGCGCTATAAATCAATCTATGAACCAAGGCTCCTGAAATAAAAAAAATTGTCTTTGTACTCCAACGGAATATTGCTACAGAAGTAGTGTGAAGACTCTGAGTGTACGAAAAACGTAATATCGTCAGTGTCTATTTGGACAGAAGCTGCATGGTCTTCTACATCCCACGTAGCGTTTCATTCTTTTCATAATAACTATTTTCCAAGACCAGAAAAATACACACGGAATAGACTTTGAAAGTACAAATCTGAAGTTACAAACTTCAACTGTTAATGTAGATTAGCGGGATTCGAGTTCCGATACTGCCTTAATTCAGTTTCTGCTTGGCATAATCCATAACACCATTAACCTCGATCGAAAATGTCTTTCTATTTTTGGTGCTGAATCAAAGATATTTGTAACGAGTTTATCGATTGTGGAGTTGAAATTGACGGTTATGGATTCATACCCATATATGAGATAAAGGTCCTGGCTTTGTGTTGTGACTAGTTTCGAGAAATTAGAAACGTTTATCTGGAAGAAAAACCAAAAGAAGTCAGCAATGTTTTTAAAAACGAACTAATTCGTTTTATCGTATGTTTATACCGTTAACTGTATTTTTCGTGTCCCCACGTGATTCGCAGAAAGTAGGATTTAAGAAAGTAGAAAAAATTGTCTTAGTTAAGATTTTGGACTTCAAGTTACGCCAAAATACAAGGAATAACATTTTAATTTCACAGTGGAATTAAGAATTTTTCGACACTTTTGCCCGGCACTTGAGTCGGCAGAACCTTGGGCCAAGTCGGGAAAGGGCTCCCCCAAAATTCTTTGGTGCCTCAGACCTACGATGGTCCTAATCTGTCTCAGACTATAGAACTGGAGTAGGTGGAGAAAACCTATCAAGCTTCTCACATGTGACCGAAATAACTTTAATCAGATAAATGCACGAGCCAAAATCGAACCCTGGTCATAGAGATGGATGACACGTGCACTGCCACTTATCACTAGTTTCCCTTGGCTCAAATGAGAATTAGGAGAGAAACAAGGAAATTACATGACGCGAAAATTGTCAGACGATAAAAAATCTTGGCGAACTGAAAATGCAAAAAAGTGGGTACCCATTTTCGGACAGATAACATTGACGATAACTAAACTCATAGTGTTCGAGTTCGTATGTCCTGCCAAATACACTGATATGGAGAACTACTAGGGGGCTTGAATCCGTGGGGCTTATGTGCACTCTCGCGCGATGATATGTAACGCTTTCTTTGACGTGGTTTGTCCTCATCGACAAAAAAATCATTCAAACCTGTTAAAAATTCAAAATTGAAAACCTGAAATCATGGTAGTTAGGAATTGCCTGTTTGAATATTGTTACGGATTTTTTAGGTATTTTTTCTCTCATTAAAAATAAACTTAACAACTTTTAGCACGCTCGTCCCATGACAATTACGTGGCTCTCGGATGGTTACGGTCCGGGAGTAAATTGGTTACTAATTGCTGGGTTGCATATGCTGTCTCCTGGTAGGTAAAAAAGGATTTTATATTCGATGCTGTTGTACCTACCTAGCAAAATGGCTGCCTTGTCCTCCACGTCCCAGGAGATTGATTGCGACCCATTAGGGATGGAAAACGGTGGGTCCTTTAAAAAAAGTTGTAAGAAAATCTGATACATCAGTCCACGTGCCGGCAATGCGCGATCTCCTGCGCAAGTAACATTGATTTGCGAAAATGTTCAAAAAGTAAGCAAGCGTCTGACAACTAAAAATTGAACTGTCAGATTTTCCTCCGGTGAAATTTTTCCAAAGTTCGTACATGTACAAATACCTTAAGCTTAATGCCGAAAGCGTAACGCTTTCAATCACACTTTTATAAGAAAGTTCCATCTGCGACAATCTTTCAAATATTAAAAAATGTAAGATAAGATAGTAAACAAACAGCGAACCACCATTCACTTATTTTTCGAAAATTCGTTCCTCCTCATATCTGCCACAAACGTGCGAATTGTAACAAAATTTTATCCTGCTATACTCTCAAGATTTTAAAAACTAACCAGAACAAGAAACCAGATGAATTTCTTGAAAACTGATCTATCCTGTAGTCACAGGGTCAAAAACCCTCGGAGCCACCTGAAGTCGACAGCAAAAGAAAGCCCTGCTAAAAGCTGGAGATTTCGGTACAAAGCTTTCGAACATATAAGGAAACGTTCACTCCAGTTTGATCATCACACGAAACAATGCCTCGAAGATTAATATGTTCATGACCGTCTGATAAATATCTGATTGACCTGAGCAATATAAACCATGATTTCTTGATACAGGTGGACATTTCCCAATACATTGTCACCAAATCCCTAGCCATTCCCAAATTTAGTACGTCTCGCACTCGTCACCAACCCCTTAAACGCTCTGAAGACGCGAATTCGTCTGCTGGTCTGCTGGTAGCATCCATTAGCTAGACGGATTTCGTAAATGAACCAACTGACAACATTTTGCCCTTGGGCGAGGGTAAAATTTGAGCTCCCAAAATTAAACTTAATACTAAGAGTCTAAGTGCAGTATATAGGCCGACTTGCATCCCCGGTCCGGCTAGTTTTCAAAGTGTTTTATAAATTCAACACAAGCGCGTAACTATGCAAGATATTTATCAAACGTGTTTTATTTAAAATTAACAAATTTTTGTCTTTATTCAGGTTCTCGTTCCACATCGGGTTCTCGTTCCACGTCGGGTTCCCAAATAAACCATAGATAAGGAATTGTCAACATTCGTTCGGCGTTCAGGGAAAGCATTTATAGTGTGCCTTGTTTTGCCGTTCTTCTTATAGGTCAGTTGTATGCCCATTTCCACAAAGATTCCTTCCGTTTCCTTCACAATCAGAGCAGAGATCCTTCCTTTAAAAATTCTTCATTCATTTTGTTGATTCCGTCAGTATCTCCAGTTTACAAAAACAACCCAAGCTTTCGTTTGGTTCATCTTAACCTGGACCTCCAAGCATTGACTGACTATGAGCAATATTACATGAACCTTGTAATGGCAACAGGTACAGGATAAAACTTATTACACTTTATCTACGAGTCACTTGGCTTATGTAGAGTTTACAATTTTCGATGTTATAAAAAGCTAAATGATTGATAAACTGCCGGAACTGAAATTAGAGATGTTATTGGCTGGTGATTCTCCAGTCCCGTTTTCCCCGGTTTTTGGTATTTTTAAAAGTTGATGATCCATTCTCATCACCGGTCCAATTTTGTCAAACACACTCAACTGTTAGATTTGCATGTATAATATTTCATACAAAATGCCAAACGATCAGTGACGGCGATACCCATAAAGATTATTTCAATACTACTCATTTCTCACTCTAGAAAATCAGTACGATGATTTCCTGGTTGAACTGCATTGTTGACCTAGTATCTTTTATTCTTTTTTATGAATTCAAACAAATTTTATTTTATTTTATATATATGTTATTGAAAATATTTGTAAAGCTATTATTATGAAATTATACATGCCACACAGTTTATTTAAAATCACCGATGAAACACAAGAAAGATTGTTTCATCCGTCTACGAGGCGCCAATACGTTTGTTGAATAAAAAGGTGGAGTTGAGTTTATTTGACGAACTTCGTGTTGTTGGATTGAGGATGACAATCCTTAAAATGTTAGACCGAGCTTTACAAATGTATCTGAAGTTAAAATCCGTTTGAAATTTTTGGAAATTTTATTCGTATTTATCTCCACGTAATAATTGTCTAAAGGAAGTTGCAGAGTTTGAAATACTGTCGACATTATCAAATAAAGTTCCTATATTAAACTATTTTTCCTAAATCTTTTGGGCATTCACACCAGGTTTCCACTTTCATGGGTACCGGAATCACTGGCTTCGGCTATGAGGCGGTGTGTTCTGCAAAGTTCATACTTCTGTTTAAAATGGGACGCTCACCACATGTGTCAAAATGCACAAAGCAGCCATGGCATATGAAACGCACATATCACACACTGATTCTTAAAAACGTGATCAATCCTTTGCTCTGATGAGTTCCTGAGACAACACGTTTTATTTTATCGCTAAGCTTTCGACCTGGTGTTCCACGAGCTTAACATAGTTCTCATAGTTATCTTCAAAACGTGTTCTGAAACCGACGAAGTTCAATTTGTCGGTGTATTTCAGCACACTTTGAGCATGTATTTCAATATATTTTACATTGTGCATTTCAGTACATTTTGTTTGTGTATTTCAGTATATTTTGTGTGTACATTTTGGTATAGTTTGTATGAGAATATTCACTATAATACACGTGAAATTTCAGCACCCTTTGCGAGAGTGGTGCAATGCTTTATGTAATGTGCAACAAAAGACATAAACTAATATGGTGGGGAAGCAACCAGATGACAATGCTGACGAGCTACTCTCCCTGAAGAATTAACTTGAGCATCAAGATCAGCTCGCCAACAGTCAACCCGCTACAAACCTGTGGAAGAGGAGCTTGCAGCTGTTTCCTATACCGGCCAAGTGTCAAATTCAAATGAGTAATAACAACCCCATAGTGGCTGTAGGTGAAAGCAGTCAATCGCAAAGAACTTATCCTGTATTTGAAATACGTGTAGGAATCACAGCTTCCAGTTTGCCAAGTAGTATAGTTTGTCTAATGTTTATCTAAACAAAATTCGTTATCTCAGACAAACGATTTCTGAGCCCTAGACGGGAATATAACCCGCAACCTTCTGATGACCGGTGAGACGCTCTAACCATTGAGCTACCACGACTCAGATGGTGAGCTAGGGTGCA